>JACXSJ010001264.1:0-104007 GCA_014851325.1 Pentalonia nigronervosa | reverse complement strand
GTTGGTGACCAATTACAACAAGACATAATCCTTGTAATGGAGAAATTGTTATATAAACTGCTGGAAAAACTAAATATGACCCCTCGTCTTGTTGCCCAGAGCCTACTCGGAATATCCATCAACAAATATTTGGAATGTACAATGTTAATTATTGGTAACCAAGTGTTCATGAAACATCAAATCGACAAAACGTTGATGTATGCTGATACTTTAAGATATAAAGTCCATAGAATTCCTAGAAACTTTGACTAATATTTTCAGTATTGTTCCACATAATCTTCATATTACATATGCAATTTTTTAATTGAATTGTTATTGTTTGTGACTGATTTTTGTTATTTTATCTAAAATATTATTTTAATTGTTAACAATCTTTCCTTTTATATTTTTATGTCTGTATCTTTTATTGAATTGTTATAAAATTTACATTTTTACATAATTTTGTGCTTTAAACATTTGAATGATTTTTATAAATAATTGTTTTATAATTCGTATGAATTTTTTATTTTTGTTTTTTATAATTTCTATTTTATATGACTAAAAGACTAGTTTTTATTTTTATTTCATTTATATATTTTTGAATAATATGTTTAATCAAATATGATTGATTTTTTACTTGTTTAAAGGAATGGTTTTTTTTTTAATATTTTACATTAATTATGACTATACGTTTATTAATTTATCACTTTATATGTAACCATTGCAAGAATTTTATTTATTTTATTATTATTATTATTTTGTTTATAATATCTAAACGGTTGTCTATTAATTATTTATTATTTTTTTTATTTGTTATTAATTTATTATTTTTTACTATTATTTTTATTTTTTTTTTTACTATTTTTTTGTACTTTCTATGTATACCTGATTTGATTTTGTGTTATTGTTCAATAAATTATTTGATTATTTTTTAAACATGTTTTAATAAAGTATTGACTACTATGATTTTTTTCATAGATTTCTTAACTTTTAATTAATCAAGGTTTATCAAATGCTATTACTTTAACCTTTACTCAAAACTAAAATGTTATTGTCATTTGATGGAACTTTTTTTGTACCACCTCGCTAATTATGTTATATTTTTGGTTCTTATATAATTCTTGTCGAACTAAATATGAGACAAACTCTAATTAAGCAACTTATTATGATCATATTATGATCAAGAAATTGAATTAATATTTACTTAGGATGTAATCTAATCTGGTTTATTAAGGGTAGTGTTTGTCACATTGGTTTTCTATTAATATGCAAAAACCAATTTCTTCCTTGTCTAGAATACTGAATAAAGTTTTTTCTCAAATTGATAAGAATGCTTTAGCTCTGATTTATGGTTCCATCAGTATTTGTCTGAAAAATATTTTATTACATAGAACATACCTTCCAAAATCTATAAATTACAATTTTTGAAGGAAGAATGTGGTACATTTATGCTAGGTATTGAATTTGTTATTTAGTGGATTATTAAATGGTCAGGCGTGGATACAAGACGGGCTATAGCATATATCAACCGTAACAAAATTGATGATAAATATAAAAGTTTAATGAAATCAGTTTACAAAATAAATCATGATGTGATCCAATAACGTTAAATAAATTATACAAATTAAAAGACATAATAAAAAAAGCAAAAAAGTATTCGGTGTTTTTGTCAGGTGTGGGGTTCGAACCCACGCTCCCGTTTGGGAACCAGAGCTTAAATCTGGCGCCTTAGACCGCTCGGCCAACCTGACCACTGGAAATGTCTTTGAGATATACATTATATAAATATTTGTAATTCGTTGTAATATAATAACTGTGTTTCTTTAATTTGATATATTTTATAGTTTGTCCTAATTATGAATTTAAATTTTATAATATAATTTAGAATCAACCTAGTTTATAATTATAAAAACAGTTCGAATAAAAACAACAAAAAATAATACCAAAGGTCTTCAAAATAAATGTCGTAATCCTATACACCTGTAAAAGAAGACTTAAATATCTGATAATAGATTAACATTATCAACTATTATCCGAATTTGTGATCACTGATGTACTGTCTTTAAATTTTTCTAAAATTATTAATTACAGAAATGTAGAATTCTTCTTCGACCACCCAGCGATTTACACCACATCGTCTTAAAACTTTAATTATTAAATCTTGGTTTCATTTTATGGTTTTAAACTTGCCTAAAGATTAATAATAATTTTTGGTTTGAGAACTTAAACAGCAGCTACGACAAAAGGTAAGTCGAATACTGTAGTTGTTTTATACTCATAAACATACATGCAATTAATGGTGTGTAATGATCTATCAAAACTTAAATGCGTGTTTAATGTGTTATATTTTGTATTGTTATTATGAAGAGGGGTAAGTAATGGGAACTTTATAATTTTATAGCCTTCAGATTTTTAAATTCACCAATAAAAGTAATAGCCAATTTCAGATGAATGTGTAATTCAACAAAGTAAAAATAAAAATACCAACTATAAGGTTCGTTTCACACTTGTATGGTTCGATTCGGTTCGGTGCGTATTCGATTCGTTTTCGGTAGCGCCTAAAACGAATGAAAACTCTTCACACACACTCGGTTAGTATAAGGTTTGATTTCACGACCGAATCATCGAATACGCAGTACTGAATTTTTTACTCACTTTTCCCACAATGCTCACTATGGAGAAAATACAAATCGCTGCCATGTTATTTCTCTATAGAAGAATCAAAAAACGAAAGAGGAATAATCGACTTTACTGGGTACATCCTATCCTCACCAAACGGGTGGAATTTGGTGCATTTTATACCCCTTTAACGAAATTAAGGGAGCACGAAGACAAATTTTCAAATAATATTTTCCCTTGCTGAAAACGTGACCGAACTGAAACTAAACCGTATGTGTGTAAACGACCAATTGCTTTTGTGAACTCTGGACCCGAATGGAAACCGAACGAAACTGATTCGTGTCGAGGGGGCTTTTGGTTCTATAAGTTATCTAATTAGGTACCGAACACACACCGTATCACCGTTTCACACTTTTCCAGCGGCTACTAAAAACGAATCGAATACGCACTAAACCGAAACGAACCTAAAGGTACTCTACTAACTAGCGGTTTTGACGATAAATCATGATTTACTTATTTTTCTTCGAGTATCATTCCATGAATATGTTTTTAACCGATAGATATCAACTAGATATTATTGTGGAACTTGTTTTACTTTTTATAGTAGAAACATAATAAGTTTTACTAGACGCGTATAATGATCATGCACATAGTAATTGGAGAAGCAAAATATTTAGTTATGAGCGTCAATGTAAAATAAAATCTTAATAAGTGATTTAATCACGTCACAAATTAATACTAATGATACCTACATAAAATTAATTTGAACATACTCAAAATAATTAAACATAACTCTGAACATTTAGGTAGCACTTATGTTTTAAATAGTTACTTAAACAAAAATGCTGAAATAAACAAGATTAAATCATAAATAGGTATAATTAATATGTTTAGCCGTGGTTCATATTAACACATTTATCAATAATAGTTAAATTGTTAATATCATTTAACTAAAGAAAAAAGTTAATTTATCATATATGTATACACTGACACAGTTGTCTTCATTTTAATTTAACAAAAACATAAACTTTTGTCCGTTAACAAACTTAGGGGTAGTTATGAATGTGTATTATTAATATAAATTTTTGATTTTTTTAGAAATCCAAAAATGGAATCCAAACTAGCTAATGGCCTAAAATTACTATACATACCAAAAACAACAAAAATCAGTTCTGGTCTTGGCAATCGACTTCCAGAGGCGTATAAGAAATTTTATAAGGAATGGCGACACAAAGTTCCTGAACCAGTTTATTACAAGGTTACACCTGGTAAATGGACTAAAGATGAGAAAACCGGAGCAGTGATTCCTGTTCAGAATATACCAATTCCTTTAAAATACCCAAAAACAATGCATTCTGGTATTTGGGGAGGAGAAGCTGTAGTTCTAGGTTTCAAACAAAGTGGTAAATATAAGAGTCGTGTCCCACATTTTTGGACACCAACACTAAAAAAAACAGTGGTATACAGTGAAATTCTAAATAAGTTCATGTCAACAACAGTGACTGAAAAGGCCTTAAATGATATAAATAAGAATTATGGTTTAGACCATTATCTATTGAAAACAGCTGCATGTGATTTGAGAACCAGTTTAAGCTTAAAACTCAAACGTCACATTTTAATGGCTCTCAGAGACAAAACATTGTATGCAGATGATAATGTAAAACAACAAGAAGTGTATGATAAATATAAACATTACTTAAAAGATTATACTCACGAAGAAATTGAATGGTATGGTTTGACATTTAATGAAGCTTTACTTAAGATGCAAGATATAGATGAATTAAAGGAAAAAAAAGAACCATTGAAGGCAAAATATAGACTGGCATTGATAGAGGAGTTGAAAAATGGTTATGAAACAGTTGAAGAGAACAAAAGTTGGTTTAATAAATTTAATCCATTTAATTAGAAATGTTATATAATAAAATAGTAGTGTATTTATGATTAAAAAATAATAATAGTTAATAAAATAAAAAATACATTTCTGAATTGGAATTTTTTTTACATATTTCCCAATTATGTGGTTAGCACAGATAAAAATTAAAATTAATACTTAATATTTAATACTCAATATAAAAATAAAGTTCAAAAAAGAAATTACAATACAACTATAATCAAATTCATGATTAAAATATAATTATTTGATTCATATGCAATATACTGACTAAATTAATAACTAAATTTAATTAAGCTCCACACATTGTACACGCATCTTTGTTTTCCAATGAACATACCAATTCTTGCATATTTAGTGCATCATTCTTTTCAGTTTGAATTGCAACATTATTAGGCAGAGTACTTTTATTAACTGTAAACTGGATAGGATCAGCAGCTGGTCTGGTTCGTAAATAGTACATACCAGTTTTTAAGCCCTATTATGAAAATAAATCAATAAAATATTTAAAATTATTAAAATTGTTTAACTTACCTTTTTCCATCCATAGAAATGTACGGATGATATTTTACCAATAGATGGTTGCTCAATGTGAATATTTAATGACTGAGATTGATCAATGTATGCTGCTCGATCTGCAGCCATATCTAATATGATTTTCTGAGATAGTTCCCAGTTTGTTTTGTACAATTCTTTAATGTTGCTTGGAATTCTTTCTATTTTCTATATATTAACATAAATTTAAAAGTTTAAGTATAAATGCCATTCATTAAATTATTCTCAAAATGATTTGTTTTTACCTGTACAGATCCTTTGTAGTAAATCAATTCATTTCTCATATCCTCATTCCATAGGTTAAGCTTAATTAGATCGTTTAATAAATGACGATTAACCACCTGGATTATAAAGATAAGTTTAAAATACAACAATAATACAATTACACAATTTACTAACACTAAATTCTCCACTAAGAGTACGTCTGTAATATAAATTTGTTGTGTATGGTTCTATAGATTCATTATTCCCAAGAATTTGTGCTGTTGAAGCAGTTGGCATTGGTGCTAATAATAATGAATTTCTAACTCCGTATTTAGCAATTTTTTCTTTTAATACATCCCAGTCCCATAGGTCACTAGGCTTTACATTCCACATATCATACTGTAAAATCTAAAACCATAAGAATTGTTTAACAAACATGATAACATCTATAGTTTTAGCTTAATATACTCCTTGACTAATTGGTGATCCTTGATAAGATGAATAAGTTCCATATTTTTCAGCTAATTCACAACTAGCTTCTAATGCACCATAATACAAAGTCTCAAATATTTGTGAATTTAGCTTTCGTGATTCGGGAGAACCAAATGGAAATCGCATCAATAAAAATAAATCTGCCAAACCTTGTATACCAATCCCAATAGGACGATGTCGTTTATTTGATGTTTCAGCCTAAGTGATAACAATTTTATAATAGTAGGCAGTTAAAACACTATAAATAAATTAAATTACTTCTATGACAGGATAAAAGTTGACATCTATTACTCTATTCAAATTTTTAGTGACAATTTTAGTTATTTTTAAAAGCTTTTTAAAATCATATTCTCCATTGGGTTGTACAAACATATTTACTGCAATTGAAGCTAGATTACATACTGCTACCTATATATAAATAAAAAAAAATATATGTACCTAGTATAATAAGAAAAATATTATAATTGAGTACCTCTTCTGACGAAGTATACTGAATAATTTCAGTACAAAGATTACTACACTTTATTGTTCCAAGATTTTTTTGATTGCTTTTGGCATTACAGGCATCTTTATACAGTACATATGGCATACCAGTTTCAATTTGTGAGGTAATTATACGGAACCATAATTCCCTTGCTGATACCTGTCTATTGTAACGTTTTTCATCTTCATACCTATAATAATAATACATAAATGTATGTTTTTATTATTTGTAAATAATATAATTATAATAATAATAAAAAAATAATAAGAAATAATCACAATTCCATTTTTTGATAATTGTGATTACCAACTAATACCTACTAGTGCTAAGCACCAAATTTGGATCAATCCATATCTGGATTACCGATCTAGATTGAAATAAAAGTAATAATCTGTGTTATGGTTATTATTATTTAAAACCATGAAATTAGTGTTAAAATTTAAAAAAAAATACAATAATTGATTTAAAAAAACCAATATAATAAACTTAACAACTGTTTATTTCAAAACCATGAGTGTGATAGATTTAGCTGTGAATCAACTATGTAAAAATTGCTGTTTATTAATATAGTTACCTAAAAATTATAAAGAATAATAGATAAACCTAATAATTTGATACATTATGATATGACTTATCTATTAAGTTTCTCAGAGCTATTAAATTGAGGATTTGTGAAAACCAAGAAAAACCATGAGATTTTTTTTAATAGGGGTCTTATTACATTGTCATATACTTATACTATATATTGTATAAATAATAATAAAAAACAATCTAATTATAAAAAATACTGCACCCGGATTGAATCCAAATTACAGGAATCCGGATAAAAGGATTGATTAGAAATTCAGATTATATAATTGTAAACCGTAATCCGGATTGGTCAAAATAATGCTCAGTACTAGTACCTACTAATGATAAATTCATTACATTATGATTCTTTTATTATAAATAATTTTTAGCAATATATTTTAATAATAAATAATAAATACTAAAGACATACTTTTTGTAAAGCTTTACAAAATTGTCACCCCAAACATCCGAAAGACCAGGACATTTACGTGGACACATTAAGCTCCAAGGTTGATCAGCCTCAACACGTCTCATAAATTCATCAGGTATCCAAAGAGCTAAAAATAAATCTCTAGTTTTTTCTTCTTTATTACCAGTATTTTTACGCAACTCTGTATAAGTATAAACATCGGCATGCCAAGGCTCAATATAAACAGCAACTGCTCCAGGTCTCTAATAAAACCAAATACATTAAAGAAACAGATTTAAACTTAAAATAGAATGTTTAATATATTAACCTTTCCACCTTGATCAACATACTGAGCCAAATCATTAAGAACTTTTAATGGTTCAACAAGACCGTGTGATTCATGTTTTGGATATTTGACCCATGTTGTACCAGCAGCACTAATATTGTGTAAATGTATACCAATACCACCAGAAGATTGAGAAATCTTGGCACATGTTTTAACTGTTTTACCAAAGTCTTCCAATGAATCTGATTTATTAGCCACCAAAAAACAACTAAACCAATATTTTGGAAAATGTAAATATACATAAAATACTACCTATATTATTACTTACCTTGAAAGTTGAGGTCTAGGTGTAGCAGCATTAAACATTGTTGGTGAAGCATGAGTAAAATATTTTGATGACATCAAGTCATAAGTTTCAATAGCTGCGTCAATATCTTCACCATGGATTCCAATTGAAACCCTCATTAATAAATGTTGAGGACGTTCAACAACTTTACCATTAATTTTTAATAAATATGACTTTTCAAGTGTCTGAAATGTATTATAAAAATAAAAATCACATTTACTTAATAGTCAATACAATTATTATTACTCAATGAACTCTGCAGCACATACCTTGAACCCAAAATAACTGTAAGTATAATCTCTATCATGCTTAATAGCATTATTTAAACGATCCGCATGTTTCATAACAATACCATAATGATAATCAGAAATAATTTTCATACGTCTTTGATTTTGTTCGTTTGACATGTTATACAAATCATAAATTACATCTGTAATAGTATAACAATTGACCATACATAAAATATAATTAATTATGAATATAAATTTAACAGAATAAATAATTTACCACTGAAATTGTTTTTAGTTTCTTTATAAAGATTAGAAATTGCGATACGTGCAGCAAGTATAGCAAAATCTGGATGTTTTGTTGTTAAATAAGCAGCCGTTTCAGCAGCTAAATTGTCAATTTGTACAGTACTTATACCTGGGCATATATCACCAATAACATATAATGTAATTTCGGGCTAAAAGTAAGAACAATAAATTTAACCAATTATTACATTTTTAGTTATTACAAAATTATAAAAAGTTAAAAAAGTATACATTTTTAGGCAAGGTAAGAGAAAAAAAACAATATACATTTTTTGGATAGGATTCTGAAACAATTTTTGGACACTTGTCAGCTTTCATTAACCCAAGAGCAGGATAATTAATATGTATGTATATATATATTGTTATAATATAACATATAATTCAGTCTTGTTAGAAATTTGAATACAGTTACAAGTGCATTTTAAATATTTTTTTTACTGTTGCATTTCAACAACCAATATTTTTGTTTCGTATTTTACCATTTAAAGTGTTTTTAAAATAATATTTTATAATACTTTTAAGAATTTATAAGATTCTATCAAATACGCAGATGATACAAATACAAAAATGTATATCTAACTAGCTGAAGCTTAAACTTGAGGTTTGTCATATTATATTAAATTCTTGAAACAATTAAAGAATATATTTATTCATTATTTTATTTATATATTTATCTTAATATTTATTAATAATTTTAAGAATACATTCAAAATTAACATACAAATATTTTAATATGAAAAAAGCACTTGCTAAGTTTTTTGAATACTTTTAAAATGTATTTGTATTCAAATATATTTAAAAGACAGTGTTTGAATACATATTTAAATACAAATGACACCAAGTATTTAAATACATTTGAAAAGTATTTTTTACAAGATTGTAAAATATGAATTTTATTGTGATATAATATTTACTAATTTAATAAATGACAATAACAAAAAATAAAATATGTAACACATTTTAATAAAATAACAAAAAATATATAAACTTAACTTGGAAACTATACATGGATAATTAAGTAGATATATATTACTGAATAACTTAAACTGCCAAGCAAAACTTAATGTAAATTGAATGTTTTTTACATTATTATAATTAAATTGGTTCCATTTTAGTAAGAAGTTAAATTAAACTTTAGCCACTTTTGCACTTTTGGGTAATATTTAAAAAAACATGATCTCCTAACTCTCTTTTTGACTCTTTTGGTTGTATACAAAGTTATATATATATATAATGAACATATATTTTTTATTTTTTAACATTATTGGAATTTAGTCAATTGGCATTTTTGAAAGACTTATAATAAACATTAATCAACACCAATTATGACCTTGAAAGAAGCAAAAAATTTTTACTAAATTAATATAAGATAAATAAAATATGTTCTATAATAATAATATAAAATGTCATATAACCGGATCGATAAAGTCCATATTGAGTCCATCGCACAATTGTTCAATTCGCGTTGTGATCTTGTCCATCATTACTTCTTCCATTCGGCCATCTAAATAAATAAATTTTATCAATAGTAGATTTGACATTATATGACTTGGTATTTCATCTTTGTAGGGATTTTCGAGGAACTTTAGGTACATACAGTAAATGGCTATTTTTCTGTTGGTAAATAAATTGTTTGATAGATATCTGGGGGAGGGGGTTTGGGTAATCCACATATTCAAGCGACATTGTCATATTGCCTATACCGCTATGCCCACATCAGTCCGTCTTCAACACAAAACAGAACCTTATAGATACTTACCACGCTTTTTTACAAACAGCTTAGAGCCAGTTTTTTCCATGTCGTTAGACATGATTGTGGGGGGTTCGTAAACGCTGGTTATGGGGTCCTGATCAAACACCTCCAATGGCTGGTCCGGGAATCGAGCTGTAAACGAAGACGAAAGGACATGAATAAATCAATCATCGACGTGTGCACTGTCGGTCAACACGATTACAGAAACAATTGATCGCAATAATAAATAATAATTACACGAGTACAACGCGGCTCCTCTGGAGTTGCGGTTTGCGGTTTGCACTTTGTCGATACGTTTCCGCAGACTTCAATCAAACGATGTACCTACAGGTACTATAATATTGTCTTACGATCCGAAGACGACCGGACGACAAACGATTGGCAACGACGAAAACGACAGACAACGGAGCAGCGACCAGAACGAAGTCGAACACAAGACGACGACGTGTTGTTACACTCGTACTGATATGCATTGTACGCAAAAGGTTTCCCGCGTTTTTTTTTTTTCCTAACTCACGGCGTAATTGGCGTAACATGCGAACACGATGTGCGTCTGTGCAGTCGCACCCAACGCGGCGACGCGATTGGTGGTACAAAACGTGTCCGGTCGTTTAGTGTTTGGCGATGCGAGAACGGAATACTCGTCGGTTTGTTTTTGCTTAAGCAAACATTTACGATTTACATCAAAACAATCGAGCAGAAAGGGTGCTTTAAACTTTTTATTTATATTTAGTCATTTTGCTAACCACAGTAACCACGCGAAATTAGAAGCGTGGTACCACAAATTATATTTATCTATTTAAACGGGCGGTTACCGATTAGAATATTGATTAATAATCAATAGTATACAGTTTTTATGTAAGATTAAAGTCAAATAATTTTAAAAAAAATATGAGCTTAAATATGTATTGGACATTTATAGTTGCATATAGAGAAATATCAACATTAGTAATATTACACTAATTGTGTACTAGTACCGAACATCTATTTACAGGAGCATTTAAGCTATAGTTCATTGACCGAATGGCACTCAAAAAGTATACGATTGAGTATAGATGTTCCCGTTAAGTAATTTAAAAATAATATAATATAATCAACACCAGTAATAATGTGATCAAATATATTGCATACTAACTACTGATATTTTTATTTTTGGTAACTATACGAAATACAACTAACTGCGGGTAAACGAAATTTCAAAATTTCCTAAATGTTGAAATAATCGATTTTCAAGGCTGGGCATTAACGTGTTAAAAGGTCAAGTTACTTTTGACTAAGCTACATAACGAGTCAAATTGTATGTTACGGGCTTCGGCCAACACAATATGAAATAGTGCGCTTCTCGCCCATGATATATTGTAACTAATTTGGACAGCTGTCAGTTGTTACTTATTTCAATGAAGACACGAATATTCCTAGAAATTTTATACTTTTTTAATACGGGCGCAGTGCTGGACTTAGTGTGTGTGTGTGTGTGTGGGGGGGGGGGGGGAGACGCGGAGGGACGGAGTCCCCTAACTAATTTTTCAGAAATTCTAGCGTACTCCTACTTTTATTTTTAAGGCTTAGTAACGTTTAATAAGCGATGGGGACGCTCCACTTTTATAGTTAACAGAGTCCCCCTACTTTAATTTTGCCAAGTCGAACACTGTACGGGCGATTGCTTAGACAACAACTAAATATACGTGATAGAAATCACACACGCGTCTCTTATAGTTCTAATTCTACACTTTTACGGATCATTTGCGCGTCACGAAAACACCTGCGAGGACGTTGGCCAATTACGCGAGCTCAGGTCTAAGACAAAGGAACAACGGGAACACGCCGCTCATACAATGGAGCTCACCGTACAGAATATTGCCATACTCAGATGCGGGCACCATAGCCGTTGGGCTGAGCCCCTTCACACACACACACTTAAGTTTTTTCAACATGCTGTATATCTGATAATATATATTCAAGCCGTTTTGTTTATGTCCGTGGTGACTGGTGTTAACGCAGAACACGGCGTTAAAGATAATTATGCAATAATGACAAACACCATAGAAGAAGTTTTAAAATATAGTTTAACTTTTTTTACTCAATTATTTGAGCATTGAGTATTTGATCGATATACAGTGGGGTGGCCAGTAAATATTTTGGGTGGCCGAGCCACATCAGGCCACTAATTAGCTACGCGCCTGTTCGCTCGCGGTAATATAGGATATTATATTAACGAGTGTGAAGGGTATAATGAGCTAATAATTATGAAAATAATAATCAAATGCAATATAATGGTAAACTGTACTATCAAATAAATCGATATTTAAAATGTATATTTTTTACTTGGATAGTTGGATATATCGCCCTAAATATATAAATGTAAATCAAATCAAATACCAGATACATTCATAAATAACTTAAACATAAGAGCTACGGAATGTAACGATAATAGAAAAAAAAATTATTTTTTTCATTCGTTTTATCTAAAATTAGTTGTATATAACTACATATATTTTTTAAAATTTTCTCGTACTTTCTCTCTTAGTTTTATCTGACAGTGCTACTCCGGTTACACATATTGTATGTCAATATCGCATCATCGTATAATAAATATAGTTATGAGGAGGACTAGGATTTATATGCATTGGTATATTTTTTTGCAATTTCTGGTTATTGCTTTTGTTTGAAACGTTCACGAATTACATCATAGTGAAGCAAACAGTAGTTATTTTATTTTGCATATTTTGAATAAAATGTGTATTATTGCATATTCCAACAATAAACACCTAAAATGCATGTTCTATGGTATATTTTAGCCGTGATGGTTGGTAAAAAAAAGGATATTATTAATCCATAAAAAAAAAATATTCAAGTATTTATATAGGTATATAGACGTATAATAGGTATGTTAAACATATAATGTAAAAATTCAAATATAATCTGGATGAAGATCGTTACAATCTAACTCCTAGAGAAATCGAAAAATTTCGTCATTTGACGTTGAATGTAGTTTTAACAAGTATAAAAACTATTAAAAACATACTAAGATCTAACAGTTTTTATTTGTCTTTTATTTTTGAAAATGTTCAACACCACATCATTGTTTCATATGTTATACTTTTGAATGACATTAATAGTTCACATTTTTGCATATAATTCCTAGCCCTACATATGAATTATTGCGTTATATGAACAGAGATCCCTGCAATGACCGCATAACGCGACTGATAGTTATTACTTATTTGAGATACGCATTCGATCCATAGTACTATTACACAATAGATGAAATTAATTCTTAAAAGTTTAATCTATTCTGTAGTGTTATCTAAATTATCATTGAGTGTATTATGTTGTATTACTCAATATTATCTATGATCCAGTACGATTTTCCGGGGAGTAAATTTCACCCACGAATAAGATATAGTCTATTTATAAACTATATATTAGTTGGTGATTTTACTGGTCGACACTTCGTGTGTAAAAAGACTTCTCGTAAATCATTATTATTTACAGTGGCGTAATTGTTGGAGAAGAGGTGGGCACTTGGCCAATTGAAAATTTTTTTGAGATGAAAGGGGGAGGAGACAAAGGTATTATTTTGCTCCCCTGCCGAGTGCCGAGTTTTTAACAGGTTCTAAAATGAAGAAATAATGCAATACATACACACACTATCAATTCACTATAAAACACATCAAAACGATTTCAGCTATAGTGACTGACAAAAATTAAGGTTCCTAACCACTAGAAAGTGGTTCGATTTAAAAAATGTACAGAATTATGATTTGGTAAAGAAGTTTACTTTGCACCGGTTGGGAAATATATTCAATATTTTTAATCGAAAATCATTGTTTTAATTTCTTAAATATTTTGTAAAATAGATGAAAATATTCAATTTTTATTTGAATATCTAAGCTTTAAAGTAACAATTCAATAATATGCGATTTAAATTATCACTATACATTTTTCATAAACCCTACATAAAAAAATATATAAAAGTATAATTAATAAATTTTATGAAAAATAAATTCAAGTCTTAAAGAAGTAGTGAAATATTATTAAAATTTAAATAATAATAATAATACATTTTTGTACTAAAATTAAAAATACAAAACCATTGATTAAATATACATAATTTATCAATGATTATATAATAACAGTCTTGGTAATTCAACCCCTAATGGCCTAATAGTATAAGGATACTATAAGATTATTGGAAAAACAGAAGGTATTTAATAATATATTGTCATTAATAATAACTAAGAAAGAAAAATATGTACATTAATTGATTAAAAAACAATCTGCTTTATTTTTTTTGTTGACACATACTCATCATAAAGTCCTAACTCAACATTAGACTTTATCAGTTATTAATATGAGACTAACATAACAGTTTATTAACAAATCTTTTGAGAATTTCATGTATTTTTTTTTTTTAAAATATAAATCATATAAGGTTTTTAAACAATTTTTTTATAATTTTAAATAATTACTCATCATCTTGTTTGATCATTTGTGTAGTTATTTTATATTTTTTGATATAATACTGAAAAATAAAAATTAAACATTCATTGAAGGTATTATTTATGATATTTTTAATGGTAAAAGACAATAAGTCAAAAATAAGATATTATTTACCTGCCATAATTCATGGTTCATTGTGAATAAAGAAGATATTATGTCATCTACTTTAGATTTAGGATTAGTACTTTTATTTTTTGTCAATGTTATTGTTGAAAACTCATCATTGTCATCACCTGTATGGAAAAAATCAAAATATTATACACATTATACAAACATTAAAAACATGACGTATACTCAATTATAATCAATTAAGTTTGTAAATTCTTAAATTTATATTTACATTAATAAATCTATAAGTTTATTGTACATGCATTAATATTTAATATGCATAGAATTTAGGTCTGATAGCTACTTATAATAATAGTAAGGTATATTGTTTAAGTATTTGATTTCTTAATTATAAATAATAATTAATCAATATATTTTAATTATTTAAAATATAAAAAGAGAAAGATTTTAAGAATTAAAAAAGATTTAAACTAAAAATAATAAATAGTAGAAAAATAGACCAAAAAGTGAATTTAAATCAGTCCTGCATAATAAGTTATTTTTAAATGTATATAATAACCTGAAGTTCTTTCGATTTTGATAAAATCGTCTTTCGCTAATGAAGCCAAATGAAATAAATTTTCTATTGTAAATGTTAAGCTAAATGGATCAATAGCAAACTTATAGAATGATACTGGATCTCCTTGATTATCTAACACCGCTTTCTTTAAACATTTTTTAACTCTTAATAAAGTTATTTGTAAATCATTGTCACCAATTTCACTATTCACCTAAATAACAATAAAACCAATCAAAATCAATGTAATAAAAACAATAAAATCAATATTATTTTTTAATAATATTCTATATACCTCATCGGGAGTCACTTGATCTTCTAACTGCCTCTTTTGTGATTTTCTATATTCTCTCTTTGTTTGTGAGAATACTTGGGTTTCAGTAGACTTTTCCGGTTTAATATTCCCATAGAAACTTAATTTAAAATATTCAGTATTTTTGAAGACACCATTGAATAAAGTGTCTATGTAGCCTAAAGGATCTTCTTTATTAACACATACTTCAATCTAAAATTAAAAAAATTGTATAAATCTATACATTTTTAAATTATTGGACAATGTAAATAATATTATGAAATAAACATACAATTTTATCAACATACGTGTTTACATCAAAAATATTATCCATTTCACTACATTGTTTTTCTATAAGCCAGTTACAAATACGATAAGATTCTTGTACCATTTTCAAAGATATGGTCTTATAGGTCACATAATTGGATTCTGAAAATTGTTGATTGAAATCAATAAAAAAGTTTATGATTTAATTATCTAGGATTAAAGAAACCGAGTAGACAGTGGGTGTTAGAGTATTCATTGCAATTTGTTTGGTGATAAACAACCCATAAAAATTTGGACCAAATTTTATTAATAATTTTCTTCTACAAAAGTTTTTTATTTAATGAACAAATTTAATAAATCAATTCATAATACTATGGATGAAACAACAGACAATTTATAAATAGAGAGGAGTATACCAATTATGCTTAAAAATTACATTTTTGAAAACTATTTGAGCTCAGTTGATGAGGGTGTTTCATTTAAGTTTTAATATTATAATAGAATATTAGTAGCAAATTAACTATTAACAAATTTTGGGTTTTTTTTTAAAACAAAAAATATTCAACCAATAACATAGTAATTAATTGTTCAACATATACATTTTAAATTTCAATTTATAAATTGTCATTGTATACATAAATGAATATAAAGCTTAAAAAGCTTAAAATAAAATTAAAAGGAAAGCATAAACTGTCATGACAGCAAAAAAGGAGCACAATTGGTTTACTGATCGTAAAATATAAGGATTACAATTGGTAACTGACCATAAAATACAAATATCATTTTAGAGGGAACTGGCTCATGCATGTATAAAATGAGTATCAGCATGTTTTTAAGGTTTTCATTTTTGATACATGATTAACTAATTTTTTGACTGTTTATCTTGATTTTTGAAGTTCTAACTCAATTTAAACAATCAATAACAGACTCGTGGTCAGTGTTATGATATTACTGCAAATATAAATGGCCATATTATTATGTGTGAATGGTTACACACTATTTTTTTAATGATGGGAAATTTTCACCTAGAGCGGCCAATGGTTTTTTGAAATCTCGACGTCTATGCTTAGGGAGCACTTACTCATTTTTTTTGAAGTAACTTGTTGCTCAAGTTCGGTCAAAAATTTCATTTCTGTCTTCATGATAATTAGATCATCTGCACACAACGTCTTGTCGATGACTGAAAATTAATAATAATCATAATATAATACAAATGAACCCAGATGGTCATCAGATAAACAAAACATGTATACTTTTGTTGTTGCATTCTCCGACGAGTTCTTGAACCTTTGTCAGTTGGGTCTTAAACATCTGAAATTCATCTTCCGAATTCGATTCGTCCACGGACGAGGAAAAACTCGACATATTGGTAATTTCGTTATGCAGCACGCACGGTGGCCAATGTCAATGAAATGACTGAGTAATTCAATCAAACCGTATCGTAGAAAAACGTTTGAATTTTTTAAGTTATAACCAACATTTAGCGAGGGGCGTTCGTACGCGGGGCCAGTAGTGTTGGCTGTTCAAATCCGATGTGAAACACCCAACATTAAAACAGTGCATAAACCGACGTCTTGCGACGAAATCATAAATGATGGAACGCGAATGACGAAAGAAAGATACGATAAGACATTGTTATTGTGCCCGGGAATCATGAGAAGGCGAACCATGGCCGGTCTTCAAAAGTTCAAAATCCTAGACACCTAAAACAAAGAAGAGATAACATTTTGTTCGACATAATGATGAAGGCCGCGGAATACATATTTTTCATTTGTCGAATAAGGAAAAATATAAAAATTATCTTACTAAAACTCGAACGCCTCGTTATTCACAGTGACTGGCAGTTTTCTGAAAAAATGATAAGGACCCAAAAATCGAAAAAGTACTACCAACAATTGTAATTGAAATGTTGTAATATAAATTATTATTATTATATTCCTATTGATAAAAGTTATATAATTCTCGCGCATTTTGTAGTTTACGATTTCAGTATTTCGACCTATTAAGTTTTTAACTATAAAAGTTTGTCATACATATTGTTGTTATATATAACAAAAATGGATTTTAATAATTAATTACCTTTTTTGTGATAGTAGAAGAAATACTCAGTGATAGATTTAAAAATATATAATAAGTATCAATTATATATAATATAATAATAATTATTTAATTGAACAGTGTCACTACACAAATAAAAAAATTATTTTATAGTATAATTTTTGAAAATTTAATGTTTGCAACAAATCGAATGCCGCCGTCTTTCGGCCCGGATCCTTATCATTTTTCGGACAACTGCCCCCGACCCGTTATTTCGGGCTTCGTAACTCAGTTTTTAGAACTTCCCCAATCGAAGGTTCAAAATTTCCCTGTTAATCAATTTTTTCCCTGTGTATCAAAAAAATCCGAAAACATTCCAATGAATAATTGCTATAACTGTTTTTAAAATGATGATAAAATGATTACGGGCTGATTATTGATTACTGATAAATGATAATAGAAGTTGATAGCGATAACTCCTGAAAACCTAAAATATAATACACTTTTTAAGAAAAATAATATAAAATAATTTATTTTATTGCAATAAATTATATTGTATAACTTTATTAAACTTATCAATCTTGATAAAATGATTTAATGAACATATTTTTTTACAAAATCACATTATTGTACCTAATAGTTAATAATAAATAATGAACTTGATTAACAATATAACATTTTAGCAAGTAACTTTTCAGTATACACAGATAAGAGTAAAAAAAAAACTTACATACTTTTAAACTTACACATATTTTGGTTAAATTTTTTTAGAAATTCTTTATCAATGGTAAAATTGTAACAATTAGAGCTTGAAGCTTTTAGCATACTCTTAATTTGTAACAGACCACACAAATTATCTGTTTGCAATCTATTTCTTTCTTTAGTTTTAATTGCGTTAACCATTGAAAAAATCCTTTCAACACGTGCACTAGAATGTGGCAATGTCATTATATTTGTAACTAAATTAACCATTAATGGAAACATAGGAGTGTCATCACCTTTTTTTAGTTTAAAAATGTAAGACTAGGTGGTGTTAGAGGATTATCGACATCCGAGTCCGGCATAATGAATAATAACAAATAAAAAACAAACAACAAACTACCAAGTGCCTGAAAATTCACAACAGAAGGAGACACAGAGAGCGTTGAGTGCTTGTTGGCTAATGACGACAAAACGTATTCTTATTTCGTCCATATTGCAATTTATTATTATATTATAATTTTATATTATTCTAAAAGTGTTCCACTAGGAGTCACACAAATTAATTTTTCTCCATTAGCCAATGAAATTAAAATTCTATATTTAGTTATTTTTAATTTTCATGGACTGTCATAAACTCATAAATCATTATTACTTCAATTGTTTTTTTCTGTATAAAGGGGGCCACACACGTTCAGTTAAAACTGTGCGATCCGATTGCACAGTTTTATCTGTACAGATAAATCGTACGTGTGTAGGTTAATGCGACGTAATTTTTAGAATTGTGCAGTTGATCGGAAATAAATTGAAAATACCAATTGATAAAACTGTTGCAATTAAACTGTGCAGATAATACAATGTGTGTGTAGACAAACTGACAACTGCACAGTGTTTAGTTTCGCTACAGACACGTGAAAGTAGACTCAACTTCTCAAGTAGTTCAAATTTTATTATAAAATATATTAATTTTAAAAATTAACAACTTATTTTGTCTTTACCGTTTAAACTATGGCAACAAAACTACGAGAGTGGACCGAAGAATTTATAGATATTTATCGTGAAGGTAAGATAGAAGATAGAAGGTGCAGATAGGTATTTTCATTCATTCGTAAATAATTATTAAAATCTTTTGGAGTAATTCTCAATTCATTTGACAAATTTGTATGCGAATATTTATTTCTTTGAAGTAATCATTCTTTACACCATAAGTTACGTTTTTTACGTTTTTTATTTTTTAAAACACACATTAGTCCGAGAATTGCAACAGCATCATCTGTCGTCGCCATAGCTAGACTACTAATAACGATTTATTCCGATTGTACAGTCAAATCGCTCAGTTTTAACTGAAGGTGTGTGTTTTAGCCATTAAAGCGATTTATCGTATGGATAAAACTGTGCAGTCGGATCGCGCAGTTTTAACTGAACGTGTGTGGCCCCCTTAAGTATTTCATTTATAGTAAATTATACCATGGGTACATGGGGTACATATACTACACGGGTTTCCGATGAATTCTAAATTAGACCTGCTGTATATTTTATTATTGTGGTTATTTTTAGTTAGAATTATTATTTCGTAATATAATACTTGGAATTCTTAAATTTTGTTTTTGTCATCAATGGTAATTAATGAAATGACTGCTCACAGTGTTCGCCTGTAACCTAACCTGTGATTAATAAAATTAATATGTATGTATAGTATACATTGTATACATTATGCTCGTACTACACTAATCACATCAACTGATTGTGCCCCTTCGGTATAGATTGCTTATTTCAAATAAAGAAAAGAAAAACAACCAGCTTAAAAATCTAAAAACTCCCTAAAACCAACAGTTTCTAAAAGAAAATTTCTCATTTTCCCCAATAAGGTCAGAATTCCCTAAGACTAGGGAAATTTCCCTAAAGTTACGAAGACTGCGTTATTCTCCGTTTGTGCCATAGATAATGAATCTATTCTGTCTCGGCGACTCGTGATTTGTGCGGGAAATGATATCAGCGATCAGCCTATGCAACTCAATAATTTTATCATTGTATTCAACGTACCGCTGTTGTCCAGGACCCGGATTGAGGCGCGCTCTATCCGTGAAACTTTAATTGTAGAACAGTACCATATAACAATAGAAATATAATCAATGATAAATAAAATGACAATTTACTATTTTGTATTTGTATATATAGTTATTATTTTTGTCAATGTATGATTTATAATATTTAAACTCGTATTGGAAACAACACTTTTGTAGTTTTGTCATTTGGGGTCAGTTTCAAGATGTTTTGAGAAAATCTGAAAATGTTTAGGTGAAAACATTTTATTTTATTTTAAATTTATTACAATGACTAAAATAGGCACATACTAAGTAAGGTTTTTCGTTTAAAAGTTTTAAATAGTACAAAACTTTGGTAATTTTTTTTTTAGCATTTTCCTTTACTTTCTCTTGATTAGTTTACCTTGTATACTGTCTTAATCGCATATTAATAAAATATTTGATTGAAAACGATATAACATAATCTTTATGTTCAATACATGGAAATGTGAAAGAACCATATTGTGTTAGGAGTTTTCCAATTATATCATCAACAATTGTATTGCTATGTACATGTTTCATGGATTTGTCTTCAATAGCACTTATCAAACCGTACAAATATGGGTTTGGGTGCTTTAACCATCCTGTGCTTTTAATATTTGTAAGGTCAGCTTCTGATTTGTTGCTATTATTAACACTGATTTATATGTTAAACAACAATTTTTTTTTTTATTATTTGATGACTAAAGTCTTCCCGATTGGAAGGATATATATTAAGTATATTTTTATTTTACATAATGCAGAATATATTATATTTAATTAGAGCTATTACTTCTGTGTTTAGTAATTATTATTTTGTTATACAGTTTTATTGGTAAAGAGCGCCACTTGATCAGGTCCCGGACAAAACGTCACATTTACGTTCACGAATCGCACCAGACCTAATAATAATAATAATAATAATAATAATAATCTAAGGTCGTGGATATCAGCTTAAAAAAGTTTTTTCATCTGCTTTAACAGATACATCGGATGACGATTTTTAAAATTTCTTTTTTGTTGCACGCATGTTATGTATATAAATAGTGTATACACATATGGTGTTCTTTTAGGAAAAAAAATCACATAGTAAAAATTGGGGTAGGTGGTATGTTATGGCAATGGTGTAATGGTGTAACGGTATAGGAACTCCGTAGGGAGCGATGCCTCTTCTGACGAAGGAGGCTTCGAAGTCGGAGGAACCACCCCAAGGGATCTACTTACTACTACTAAGGTTTGAATAAGTTTGATGACAATTTAAAATCCCTATACGCGGTTGTTAAAAAAAAAAAAACTCAAGCATCATTGCAATACCAATACAAATCTCGATGCACACAAAATCTGAAATGTAGTTAAAAAATTTCTTATTCTGCCTATAAATTAAAATTCTCTTTTTCAGTCTTCACTCTTCAATAATAATTATTATACATATAATTTGATAATGCAGAAATGGAGCAAATAAAAATAGTTAAACAATAAATACACATATATAATATATAGTTATACATTTATAATTAAAAATGTTACATTTTAATTTTACTATACATTTACCAACAGTAATAAAATAGACGAATAAACCTAATATCTATTGATATATATACTATAAGGTATATATATATATATATATAAAGTTACAATCATATTGATTTATGTTGCATCAAATACATTAAATCAGTTCTTTTCCATTTCGCTACTTTAGGTAAAAAAAAAAAATATGTATATAATATAATATATATTGTATATAAATAACATTATTATGTTTTTTAAATAACACACATATTGTATTCAATCGTGCAGATATTTTCAGTTACGATAAAATGAAAATAAATCAAATTCGTATGTATTTACTGACGATAACAATCATGCGTGCGATGCCTACAATATTTTTGTTTTAAGTATAAAACTACTCAAACGCCGCGTAAATCAAAACGCAATCTAATAAAAACTGTTAAAAAAAAAAAAAAAACATACAACAAATCAAAAACAATGTAATTTTTTGTGATCCTTTTGCAAAGAAATCCGGCACAAACGTCCCCGGGAGATCGCTTTGGTCTGCACATTACACCGATACGCCGTACACAACACTATAGGCACGTCTGACGTTATTATTATTATTGTCTGTCCTTGGCATTGCTGTCAGACTCGTCGACGAGGCTCTCCAGGTCCACGTAGCTGCCCTCGAACTCCGGGTTTTCCAGGAGCGCGCCCAGCTCTTGTTTCAGCTCGGCGAACGTGGGTCGCTTGGACGGGTCGGCCGTCCAACACTTGGTGATCACCCTGAACAATTCGGATCGACAGTGCGCCGGTTTGTCGAGTCTGTAGCCTTCACGCACGCGTCTCATTACTTCGCGGGCGCCCATCGTGCAATAAGGGGTTGAACCTAAATAAAATGCAAGAAACACGAAAATGTTAATTATATACGACGTTACACGAGGAGTAAGCACAGTTTGTGGTGTATTTAGGGGCTGAATGGTGGAGGAAGGGGGACAACGGGAGCAATTGTTTCAAAGGGGCGCCGTCGCTGGAGGCTAAATTGTTTAAAAACGAAGTTAAGATAAAATAAAAAACTTTATTTCTTATTTTATTGGATTTATTTATTGAGAAATTATATTAGTGATAACTTGTATCATAAATTCACCGAATATCGAATTAGAAATCACCAGTCCTGTCAAATATAAAGATGATATTGAAGAATTTTCTCTATAGAAGGCTTATCACGAAATATAATCATCATTTACTAATCTTGTTTATTTTTTCTTTTCTTATTATATCTTTTACATTTCTATACAATATATTTGTGTATATTAAGTAAAATATATTTTATTATGTTATCATACAATTTAGATAAAAAAAAAAGGCTAAAATCTAAAATTATAATTTGTTTTAGGTACTTATAAAGTACATGTACTAAACCTACATTTAATTTTTATATAATTATAAATTACATTTATTAATTTTGCTGTTTATTATTCATTAGAATATTTTTTACAATATATTACATATATTGAACATAATTATTATTTAGTATTTACTACATTATTTTAAAAATATAAATAATTTATTATTTTACTGATAAATGTTTGTAATATTGTTTTATAAATAATTGTCATAGATGATCTTCTTAAGAATAAATAGAGTTGTAAAACAAAAGTGTTCTTCAAACTAGTGAAAGAATAGTGCAATAAGGGTAAAAATATATATTTTGGGTATTACTTTTAATGGTGAGAAAAAGTAAATTTTCTAATTAGAGGTGGCTCAAAAGCTTTTTTTGGGATAAACACCCTTTTAGCGCACCTATGAGTAAAAGGAAACTTTGAGAAAAAAAAAGTGTCAAAATGTGTGTACCTAATGCATTAAAATCGTAAATACGCCTCTGTATACAGTGGCCATGGACATGACAATTATAGGTACATAATATAATGTAATAAAATTTTAATAGCTTTATGTGATGCAGACACATTCTTAAAACGTTGGTGACGTTTTGATATTTCAGATTTAGAGCTGCATAATGTCTAGTCTGTAACGTTTGTACGAATATAACACAGTATTTGAAATTAGTTTAAAACTATAGGTAGTAATAAACATTAATTTAAATCGATTTTCAGGGGTATACTTCCCAAAAATCATTTATCATACTATTTTTGATTGATATGTATTTAGACCAAACCATGTTTTCTCAAAATTAATTTTAGAAAAAAGATTTATCTGCAAACATAAGTATCGTATTATCGATTCACGAAACTGTCTTACCCAAAAAGTAAAAATTATTAAACAAAATCAATGTCATTTATACAAATGAAAATTAATATTTGTTTGTTTATGTGTTATATACTAAAAAACTGCTGGACTGTTTTCAATTAAAATTATACTAATAGATTCATTGACACTAAGGGGCTTGTTATAGCTTTTTTTTCAACCTATTTAGGGTGCTTACATATGACTAGTTTTTAGTCACAAAAATTGAATATTTTATTGCATTTTATAAATTTAAACAATCAACTAGGTAATATCAAAAATTATATTTTATTCAAAATTAAAAAATAACAATAATGTCAAAAAGGTCTTCACACACTGCTGCGGTATTGGTGGCAGTAAGTATATCGTTTCGGACATTGGTGGTGCCATCGAAAACTCATATTGAAATTAATTTTAATTAATAATTACAAAAATAACTTTTCTTTTAAATAATTTCCAAAAATTAATTTAAACAATTTTCTGTGTAAGTGAAGTTTACAAACGTCAATATAACGTTGCTCACCTAGAGTGACGATTTCCCACATCAGTACACCGAAGCTCCACACGTCAGTCTTGTATGTGAATATACTATAGTGCAATGACTCTGGTGCCATCCAACGGATAGGTAAAGCACCCTGCAAATGAAAATATTAATTTAAAAAAACGGTTTTATACAAAATAATTATATCATTATTTCTAATAGTTGTTGGAGACGTACCTTGGTATGCCTTTGTTCGTAAATCTGGTTAGTGTCTCGGACATTGCGAGACATACCGAAATCGGCTATTTTGCATAATTTATTGTGGTCAACCAATACGTTTCTTGCGGCCAAATCTCTGTGTACTATCTATTAGAACATTATCAATTAATAATAGTACTAAATATAATAAATAAGTAGAAAAAACGTTCGCAATTTGTGAGAAAAACTAAATTTATTTCATAAAATGTATGTTTTATTAAGCATACTAAGAGGTAACATGACTAATTTGTTTCAAAACTTGTCATTGGAATTACTTTCAAACTTTTTTAATCGTTTGAGTATATATATTTTATTATAAAATCAAGTGTAAAATATATATTACGCACACTCTTTAATACAACAAATAAACAAATTGATCAGATTCTACATCGATTAACAATGCATTTATTTATGAAGGTGTAAACGTTTTGATTTTTATGTGAATAAAATAACACAGTTCGTACTTTTTTCGAGACTAGAAAATCCATTCCTCGTGCTACGCAATAGGCAAACATTGTTAAATCTCTAGACGTGAGCGAAGCAGTCGAGTCGCTAAAATTGAAATAATGCGATCGTGTCCTTCGATCTCTAAGGAATGCCAATAGTTTGCCGTACATAACGTATTCCATGATCAGTAAATATGGTTCTACAACAAACACGAAACGATAATGGTATAATATTATGGTTTTCACTTGTAAGTAATAACCTGCAGTAAAGAAAAAAATATATGTGGTCATAAGATTATATCCTATGTACTATACCTTTCTCCGTACAGCATCCGAGTAACGTGACGACGTTTGGATGCGATCCGAGATGTTGCATAATACTCAGCTCTCTGATCAGATCTTCTCTTTCCCGGGACGCCGCATCCTCCTTGACCATTTTTACTGCAACGAGCCTAGTTAGGCCCTCGTGTCCGCTAATGTCGTCCGCCTCGGCCTTCCACACCTGACCGAAATTTCCTTGGCCGAGTATGGTCTGGAGTCGCAGCTTTTCCCGGGGAAACTCCCAACGGCTGTTGCTCATCGGCACCGGAATGGCGGGCGTCTTCTCCGCATCCCACACGATGTGCTGCGGCACCCTGGGAAGTTTCGTGGTGATCGGCGACGACGTGATCGTGTTGAAGTCCAGTGGGCTGCGGTTGTACTCTGAAGAATATTCTGAACTGTCAAACACCTTTTTCTTTTTTCGCCGCATGGCCAGCTTGAACGCGAAAACAATCACCAACACCAACGGTACAATGGCTAAAAACGTTAAAAAGTACACGGAAGTGGCCAGCCCGTCCGGATACACTACGCCTACATCGTGTTCGGCCGACTGCCTGGTGACGTTGCCACGTTGCAGCAGCGGCTTCCTCTGACGGGCTTCGACGGCTGCGTCGACTGTGGTGGTGATATGAGCGGTGGAGGCAACCGTGGCGGTGACGTCAGTGGCGATGTAGTCGATAGGCGCTTCCGATGTGCCGTTGTTCAAGTAGATGAAATCTTGCAAGTCGGTGGGCGGTGGTTGAGGAGTGTCGGCGGAAGACCGGTCGCCTGTAGTGGACGCGTCCAGCGTTTCAGTGGTGCCGTCGACCGGATGATTCGGGGACGATGGACCGGAAGCCGATGTTAAGGCAGAGGTGGCCGCCGAGGCGATTGTGGTAGTGGTGATGGTGGTGGAGGCAGTGGTAGACGCTATGGACGTGGTTCCGGCCACAGTCGTGCCGTTCGACCGCCTTTGGTTGACTTTGGTGATCTCCAAGTATTCGGGTAGCGATATATTCCGATATCGGTTCCGGAGGTATTTCGGGTACGCCGACACCACGGATTCCGGGCTCGGCGTAGACGTAAGCGGTACGGGATTGTACACACCGGTCGCATCACTACCATCGTTGGCGTCCGGGCGGTGATTGTCCATGGAATGTCGACCGAGGTCGGCGGCAGAGTCGTTTTTCTTCTGTGGGCTCCCCTTGACTGACACGGACGTGACAACGGTTGACAGTATTCTCGTTGTCCTACCGTCCGATTCCGGCAGGCACCGCACGTCTCTCTGAGCCCGCGATTTGGTGTTCCGCCTGCTGTACCTCGGGTATAAGCACTCCACCGCGGCCGAATTCTCCACGGGCCGCCTGGTCGCTGCAACGGTACTGTGGTTGCGGTTATGCGGTGGTGTTCCGGGCGTTCTTGTTCGAGGCGTGGCGTCCTGCATCACTTGATGGACGACCACCGGCAACCTGATCGACGTCCTGGTCTCCGAGTCCGGCTGCGCGTCGAGGCCATCCACCGTGGACTGCGGAGACGGCAGTTGTGGCTGCACCGGGTGTCTGATCTTCTTGCCGAAATCATGGTATAAGTCTTCTTGCGGCAACGACATAGGCGTCGTCCGAAGTGCCCTAGCCGTGCTCGAAGACGGTACCAACAACCGCCTACGAGTCTTGATCCGGTCCGGCCTCTTAGACGTGGCGTTCCGCACTTCGGATCCTTGGGCCTCGGGTTCGTCCCACGTCCGTTTGTGTTTGATCTTCTTCTTGACCCGGGGCATTGACGTCTCGCCAACATCCGGCAGTGCGTCCAGTGGAACCAGACCGGATCCTCCCCGGTGGTGTGGCGACGTTGTCGTTCTCCTGAGAGTGCCGATCACCGACCTGGTAGTCGCGTTGCGTTGCCGGCGGTGGTCGGTGGCTGGTCGCCCGTCGTCAACCGGCATGCTGGTAGGAATCACCACCATCAAATCATCTGAAAAAATCAATCAATTGTTATTAGGTCAGTTTTGTATTTGCGAGCATAATAATATATTAGGTATATTATAATTATTTTATTCGTCTTAGAACGTGATGGTTTTTTGATTATCGATTATATAATATATTAGTCATAATAACTGTTATGAGAACTGCAAATGGACAAAATATATTATATATATATATAGAGTGGTTCTATTTGTTACTTTATACATTGAACTAATAAAATTAATGAAAACTACGGTGTGGTCAGAAATTTGGAAATGATCCTTAATACAATAAACATTAAAATGCATTTTAAAACCAAGAACTTCCAAAACAATATGTTTGAAACATTTAAAATAAATTACTATCACTGACCAATAATACTAATGTAAACATTACAATATGTGTGTGTCCTCATACTTACAACACAATATGTATTTTATAATGGTGTTTTAGTGATTTTACAAAAATAACTCTGACATTTAAATTTAAAAATAATTGAACGTGTGAGAAAAAATTCCAACGAATTGTAAATCGTTAAATTCGTTAGGCCATAGCTAGAGGCAGGTGACGGCTGCAGCGTTGCGTTTTATGTTTCCCTGCGGCCTGCGTGATAACATTTTATAATTTTGGTCGTTTTCGACATTGCCGTAAGTCAATTAACCATCAGTATTATACTTTTGGTTTTAGTTTTTTCATCCAAAGAAATGTTTATAAATATAAAACACACAAACGCGGGGGCCTTTAAACCTGGTACAAGCCGCGTGCGAGGTTCTTTGATAGTCATTTAAATTTTATATGTAAAGTAAATAATAAAACATTTTTGTTGTCGAATACCAGAGCCATTTGGGAACCAACAAACAATGGATGGGAGCTGTTTGCAAGGTTGCGCTGATCCGTGCTTCCGCAGTTATACGGTTGTCATCACTGCTATATATTTATATATAGCAGGCAATTATATCGAAAAGTAATTAACCGAGGAACTTAAATGATTCGAATAATTTTAATGCACATCGGATGTTTGGGTCAAATGAAACCGTATTAGTTGGTCAACTGTAATGATAACAGGTCTGCAGGTGACGCTCGACGTAAGTATTGAGACTAGATCCGACTCATACCATTAGTGCGACCGGTTTATGTCTCATATAACACTTTCTCCCGCGATCTGTTTTTTTTATTATTATCATTATTATTAATATACTATTATTAAACATACGGATATAGAAAGTATACAAAACTTTACACCCATCGGTTCTTAAAAAAAAAAATTGTTTGACCGGCTGTAATCTTCTTTTCAGGTCAAAATATAGTGAATACAAGAACAAAAAAAAAAAAAACCGGAATTTTATGACGAGGAAACTTTATATCTATAATATAATATATTGAATGTACACTATTAAATCGGAGTGACGCCACGAGAACGCTAAATGCTGTTGAGAATTAAATATTTTAACGACTTACTGGTATGTGCAAGTACATTTCATTTTTAACGACTTCCTTCTTGTCATTTTTTCTCTAATTGCCCGTCCTGTGAGTCGTGAGAGTACCTATACCAAACGAAAACTACCATCTATACCAATATATAGGTACCTATCACGCACAATCTGTTTCGTGATGTGTCGTATGCACGTCGCATTGAACTATATATTACTGGAATTGGAATTGGATAAATATTGCGACAAAAAGCAATTATTGTCGTCTGGATTCAGATGTTAATGGTTTCGCACAATTGTTTCTATTGCACGTTTAAATGCACTCGAGTCCATGATTACATAATTTCAAATAGTACCTATTTGTATTTTTTTTTTTATTTTATACAATCGACAGATTACCGGATATTGATAATAGTTCACGAGTTGGGTGCACACGAGTGACAATAGCTGTTTTTAAACTTAATTTCGTCAGTTTTTTTTCTTTCCATAAAAATTAGACAAAATGATAGACACGCATTTAATGATTTGTACATTTATATATTATAGACGGTACGGATAGAAGTATTACCTTTTTATAAAGAATGACGTGCGAAATAAACGTTACACAAAGTTGTAAATTGGTCATCATGTTATAATTTTAAAACACATTAATTTTTGTACAATACACTAAAATATATTCAAAAATTGTGCAACAATGATTTATCTATTTTTTTGTTATATTTGAAAGCAACCGTTATAATATTATAGTTGTGCAAATATAATATCAACTCCAAATAGGGATGCAGGAAGCTATAAAAATTTAAAATAGAAATATATAATACTTAGAAAGTTTGTTTTCGGTAGTCATAAATTAATGAACACTATTATAGTAACCATACCTATAAATGATGTATAGATGAAGACCCATATACAGTACATACAATTTATGAACCTACAAAAAAGATGCATAGATCACTAGTAAGGCAAAAATAAGACGAAGCCAATTGCGTCTATTACTTTTTATCTGCACTAGCTATATTATATAAGAAAACTATAAACATAATATATAATATATAAATCATTATGTACATAAGAAACGTAAAACAAATTTAAATTGTATATTACTCTATATGCATCAATAATATACATTTTAAATCACGAGAGAAGATTCATTAAAACTGAATAACTATTTTTTTTAAGACACAGTTCACCAAATCCTATAAAATTCAACTTGTACGTTACACTGCTTTTAATTATTAATCCATAAAAGTATGTTAATATGGTTTATTACCATTTTCAATATTTTAATTAGTAATAAGATTTGATTTAGAATTGAATAAAACGCATCTGCAATTAGGCTATCAACTGAACTAAATTCAAAATTAATGTTTAATTGATTCTGAAGTATGTGACTAAGCATAAATTAATTTATACTTTCAAAATTGTCCGTCTTATTTACTTTACTTAAATTATTCTTTAATATGACATTTTGGTAGGTATATATATATATATGTTATATATTAATCAATTTGAAACGCTCTAGATTAATGTCCTTGAATACACCGTATCGAAAAATGTTTGACATTAAGATATAGGAGTAATATGGTGTATAAAAAAATAATAATTAATGTATTAATTTACATAAAAACATATGTTTGGTGATAAAAAAATAAGTTTAAAAGTTGTGACTTCCAATAACATTAATATTAATAAATCTCATTAGACTAAGTTGGTTGTAATAAAAAATGAGCACATCATTATATTCGCGTCACTTTGGATCTATATAAAACTAAGTACGAACAGGTTATAGAAACTGGCCATTGGGTACTCGTCTCGCTTCGCTCAACTCGGTGAAGGTCAACATTTTGTTTTAAATTTTAAAGCCACTGAATTTATCACTTTCATATAAAACAATATTTTAAGCGTGAATCTCAATTAATCCTAAAACGTTTGAGATTTAATTTTAAAGGTTGCTTACATTTTTACTTTCAGAAAATATCGAAAATGACTCAACATTATATAATAACTACTACTATACCAACCTAATATTTAAATTTTCAAACTGTAGGTAGAGAAATTTACTTAGAAAAAAACCGTTGACACGATTGTAAAACGAAATATCTGTATGACTGTATCGTTCAGCTCATAATTAAAAATAAAAATTATTTTAGTACCATTCATATAAGTAGGTAGGTGCTATAGACTGCTAGGTGGCTGCATTGACATGATTCTAATTCCCAGACATTTCGTATTTTCTACTAATTTCTAACGAATCATTAACTCGCAGTTGATACATTTTTAATAGTAATTTATGGAATACATTGTTTAAACTCCAATACTTTTTGTCTAGTGTGATAAAAATATAAACCATTTAAATAGTGCCTACAATACGCACTTTTTAGTTGTCACACGCGACTGTCGTGTTTGTTGACGATTTTGCAATTCATTTTCTCTTATCGGTTCTTACGGTAGTAATCGCCATTAAATAATAATTCGTCAGGTGAATTTAAGTTCCACCGTCACTGGTATTGTATTGGCTCCGTTAACAATCAATTTGTCCGATCGATACGACTGTTGTGCTAAGTATATATATATATATATATAAATAATATATACATTGTCTGCTATGGAGCCACGCCGACCTTGTTTTACGAATAATTTAATTCGATCGATCGATCGATCGAAAAACCACCTCAATGTTGACGTTGACGACTCGATATAATATATAATTCTATTAACATTTCTCAATCGTGAGATTATTGATCCAATTTTTTTTATCCTTTTTCGTTATTCTTATATATATTATTATCTGGAGTGTACGAACACACGCAAGCCAGCAATTGGCGGCACGTTCTAGAAATTATCGTGTCACTGCAGTAACATAAATATTCTCTATCCATGTAAACGGTATAAGGTATACAGGTAGGTACTAGATATTTGTAAAATGGTAACCATAATAACTATAATAACGAACACATTCCATTGCCAATTATTTACTATAAGTATATGCTATAAACGAATGAGAGGTTATTATTGCGGACATTACCGCTGCGTTCGTTGTTCAATATATACAATCGCCGTTTCGATAATCAGTTCAACGATAGTAGTTTGCATATATTAAATAACGATCTACCGTAATAATAATATGTAACAATTTTGTACCGGAATCAAATAATTTTTTCGGTACTTGAAATAAATGCTAAAAATGTTTTTTTATTCGTATCAATTATGCACCTTAATTTGCTTATAAGACGATATTTACAAATGGAATACCTAAAAACTTCACTTATGACGCGTCGTAAGCGATGATTAAAGTTAAGCATAAAATATAATTTTCCAGCAATATATATAGGTGTTATTTTAAACCTAAAAATAGTTTTTTTTTACAAATGTATGTACCGCTTGTTCGGTAAATGTTTGAAAATGAGTGGAAGTAACACCTAAACATGGTTTATTATAATTTATTATAAACAACCATTCATAATATACGTGTACATTTATAGTATAAACAATGTAACATGGGCGGAATTCTCGGTTAAGACGTGTAATAAAATTGTTAGACGCAACAAAAACAAACAAACACGTCTTAATGATGATCATAATAATGTTACTATACTGTATAAAATAGCACAATTATATATATTTTACTATCGTTGAGCACAAAAAATATTTACACCGACATCAAAAATTGTTTGTAAATAATGTACATACAACCATAATACGGACAACCGCTAATTTTGAAGTACACGCGTGTAAGCACTGTAGTCATAAGTATATAATAAGTTTATACCCTAATATACGTTTAATGTATATAAGAGTGGGCATATACCTCCCAATAATATTTACGTATACGAGTGTAGTACGACAGTTATATTAATAAAATATTCTTCCGATAAAAAACGTTTTATTGGTAGGTTTTTTTCTACCAAAGGAGAAACCTCAGAAAAAAATAAATAACACCAATATAAAACAAAACGGAATAAATTCGTTGCACGTCCAAGTCTGCTGCACGTGTTTGTTTTTAAACGAGTCGTTTCGAAAAAAAAACATCATAGTATACAGGGTGGTGTAACGAAATTAATGTTGGAGTTTCAAAAAGAGTTTATTATGAAAAATAAAATCCAAAAACATTTTTTATTAATTGTACACCGCGAGTAACTCTCGCACAATATCCAACCGATATTCATTTTCTTCATATCATCACAGTGACAGTTTGAAATGTAGCGGCGATTTTAATTACCTACGTAAATTCTTCCACACATTCTGCGGAGGCATCGCACCAATAGTTTGAATACTCATCACCTTTTACAAAACCCCCAAAATATAAGTCGCCAGGATTAATTATGTCGGATGAGCGAGTGAAGTGAACAATCGTAATGTGTAAAGAGTTCACGGGTGCCGCCGCACCTGTTGATTATGAAACCACCTGATGATACACGTCTGCAATACCTAATCTATCAGACCGTGCTTTGACGACGGTTGGATTTGGCGGCAACCGTTTTCAAAGCCAATCTCGAGACCGACAATAACCTCTGTTCGAGTCTTAGAAAATGACCTTTAGGATGATCGTCGCTGCATTTTAAACTGCAATAATCCGCCCAATGTGCAAGATATAAGTGTTGGAGAGAGAGTTTGAGATGAATTACGGAATATCCGTCGGATATCGTGAGGGTCAATCGCGTAACGAACGGCTTGAGACGATGTGGGGAGCAATAGCAGTGTTGGTACCTAGGTATAATATTGGTAATATTCGTAATAATAAAGCTTTCTGAGACGACTCCGACAATATATTATTCGTGTTTCGTGACATCCTGTACTATACAAAAAACCGCTCTCGGCAGAACTCGGCGGCATCCGAAAACACGCCACATCACTCTCTCTCTCGTTCGCTGGTATATACGCATAACGACGCCGCGTATTATATCAGCTACACCTGTATATATATATATATATATAGGTACCTGCCTATATACTGCAACCGGCGTATGAATAATGTGGCAGTAGGTAGAGAGGTAGTCGTCCTCGCCACCGCGCGTATCCATAATAATAATAATAATAATAATAATAATAATAATAATAATCTAATACCCACTACTCAGTGTAGTATATCGAAACGGCCCCGTCCCGGCTGAGGAGGATTACGACACGCGGTCCGGTGAAATAGCCGGCTAATCGATTTTCTGATACAGCCGCCGCCGTTGCTTGCCGAAGTGAGTATTTTATTATTACTATTATTATATAGTATATCGGCAACGACGGCGCACAGGTGAACGACCATCGTCGCCGTCGTCGTCGTCGTGATGACCGGCGACTGTTGGCAGGAGAAAGGTCTCTGCTTCATGTTTGTCAACTAATATAATAATAATATTACGTCTTTATACGCGTGTGCGCGCGTGCGTGTGGGGGAACGGGTAAACGCGCGGAGAAAATCTTTTTGTTTTCGCCGATTCTCACGCGTGGTACTATTTATTTTTTTCCCTCCATCCGCCCAAAAATTAGTGAATATTTCAATTATTTTCTTTTTTCGGAGAAATTACTAAACTCGTATATGTACGACGCGCGTATAAGTCTTGTTGATGTTTTCTAATATTGCTAGAATCGGGTTCCCAAACAAAACGTGCAGAAACCACTACGGCGGCGGCATATATAATATCATTATCTGTAGCCGCAATCGTTATTTTAATATTATTATATTATCCGGTAGCGCATCGAAATCATCGGAATAATGATATCACAATAATATTTATTAGGCACACCTTGTACAAGTTTTTGTTTCTAGGTAAATAATAAATATGTTTTATTACAAAAAATATTCTGAGAAACGCATCCACTTTGGTTATTAACGCGTCGTAATGGCCAAAAAACCTTGAATTTTAATTCCAGGCTAATGATGTTGTTCGTTTGTACAATATCTACTGCAGCTATGACAATATCACTCGCGACTGTTTAAAATAAATCGAGTTTAAGCTCTACGCAACAGTGCTACTTTATTATGCACTTTATCCAAATCGTATTATATTGTATAATAGAACACGCGGGTAATTGCATTGTTAGCTGATATGGAAAAGCGTTATCGACTTTATAAATTCAAACATTAATTATTATTATTATTATATAGTCATATTATTAGTCTTATAGATAATAATATTACACGGAGATTTCGGTATGACGTATTAGTAACGATGCCCACACACTACAACCTGCAGCAATTATGCGCCATCAGATGCAGCGAAAGTCTAAACTCTGAAACATAATATTATTATTGTATTCGACGACGATGACTACCGGAAATATAATGGGCAGAAAAGAACGAATGAAGAATTAATTGTCAGTGTAAACTCACAACATTAGCGTCGTCGTAACATCAGCGGCGAGACGTTACGTGAACTCATATATTATAAAAGGTATACACATATTATTATTATTATAACGGATGACTGCAGCGTGAAATACGCGATCCGTTATTGCCATATAGAATATAACAAGTACTTATACCTATCTACGAAAAAAAAAATAAATAAAATTGCAATTAATCCTCGTGCAGGAGCTCTACAAAGTAGATCATGTGCAACACCGAGCGTTGTATTATTATAAATTAGCGTCGGGCTACATTGTTTCTGCTATATATATGGATACATTGATAAATATTATATTGTACAAAGCGCGATTGTCGTCTGATTTTGTGGTGTGTGTGTGTACGAATACGAACAATAATAATCCACTACTATAATATACTGTAGGTTGATTTACTGAGCATTCTCGTTCCCCTCCATCATTTTTTTCGAATTCTGATTTTTTAAAGTTTTAAATATATTTCTCCTACTTGCAAAGGTCACGTTTTCAAATTCTTGAGATATTTTGTACTAGTTAAGGTATGCTCCGTGGACAAACAAATTTTTGTTTTTCAAACGACAACTCCCACTAAGGGCAGGCCCTTTCAACAGTAAATTACTCTGAAAACGTTGACATATCAAAATCAAAATTAATGTGTAGTTAATATTAATCGATCAATATTCATAATTAGTGAAAATGGCACAAGTATAATAATTACTTGATTCAATATTACATAATATATTTTATATTTTTGTAAAATCATTTTTAATGACTATAATTATCCTTATTATAAATGCTTTAATAACTGAAAAACTACTCGTTCGAATTTTGAATTAAATACATAAAAAATTTCGAGAAAGTTAAACACTGAATAATTTATAAAAGAAAAGGAGAGTTCTCATTTGAAAAACAGAATTTTGTACAGGACACTCCTTAAGTAGTACAAAAAAATCTCAAAAATCTGAAAGTATGATCTTAAAGTATATTTGAAAATGTTGAAGATCAGAATTTGAATAAGTTTATTATTAAATGAAAAAATAGGGGTGAGCACATGGTTGCAGGTGATTAGATGAATTACCTTGTATAGGTAGGTATAAAGGTATACATATTAGTGTAACGTTAGAATTATTTATGCACAGAAGGTTCGTATACAGGTGTATCGTGTATATATTATATATTGTAGACAATAATCATATATATATATAATGTATACCTGAAATACATTATATATTGTCTACTCGACAATAGATCGATTGATTAATGTTTGGTTTCACGCGTCTATAATATAGATAATAATATATATTCAGGTGTGATGTAAGCATTGTTACCGTATTATCCTGCAATAATGGATAATGGGTTACCCCACCCCGTCACCGTATCATAATTATTTATATGTTTCCAATCAATGAACAACAATGCATCACATCCACATATACGAATATAAATAATAGTAATACTAGTACGCATCACAACACAACACGGTACGGCGATGACTACAGTATAACGAGCAAACGATATATTGTTATAATAAATTTATCTACCTAAATTATTATTTGAATAATAATAATTATTAATGACGAAACAAAGATGGGTGCGCGCATAGAACGCCTGATGTACACAATTTGTACGGTACCTACCGTATTATAATATTAATATATATGTATGGCTGGGCTGCAGATAAAAAAATTTCTACCGGTTTATTAAAATAATAATTTAGAAATTGATAAAATTGAATTTTTTATAGATACATTGTGGTGTGTTTTTATAATGGAATAATAATATTATAGTAATATTATAGTAATATTATAATACGGAACAGCATCGAATAAGTCTTGACTTATGTTTCCTATATATTATATAAGCTTTTGGCTAGTAATATTGACTGTCTTGGTTTTTCAAGCCGTTTATCCTTCTCTATACACCAACTCGTAATTTATACACGATAAAAACCTATTTCATTTAAGTCTATACAAGTTACTAACTTTGCAAGTAACACTCCATGTGATAATAGAACTATATGCAAGCAGTTAACAACCTAGAAATTGATATGTTCAACTCGGCAAACTTATACTCATTCAAGTTGCAGTACTGTAATTTTCGAATAAATTCGTAACTCATAATTATTACGTTCGTGTATATATTATAACATTATTAGTATTATGATTATTAATACTATTATCATTCTATTCATTTAGTGTACTTTAATATCATGTCCATCACTATGATTATATTATTATTATTATTGTATGTAACAGGGCCTTGTCCATCCAATACTAAATAAATAATAAAGTATTATAATATTACAGTACGGTTATTAGATGTTCATCTTCGGTTATGACTTATGAGAATAATAAGTTACGAATTTATTTTACGATTTTTTATAATATACAACTGACATCATCGTTGAGTAGTGAGTACGTTGACTTGAAATGCGTACATGTTACGACTTGCAAATTCAACTTTAACTGCGAGAAACATGATTACGGAATAAACAAATTGATCAATCAATGAATATGGAAAAAAAAATGTTTTTTTCGATATTGCGTTTGTGTACCTACGTGCTAAAATTGAGTATAATGATACACATGCATATACATAGAACATACACATATATACTATATGTACGTACCAACTATTATCTACATATTAGATGTTAGAGTAATTTTGGTACAAAGTATATAGTTTTGTGTTCAAATGAGCAAATTATCGAGCCAACAATTTTTTTTTTGTTTCCAAACGTGACTGACAACGATAAAAGCAGCTCTACGATAAAAAGAAAACCCCCAACTAATGATTGAAACACTAATTTAAAACCACAAAATTTATTGAAACTCCAAATCATAATACCACCATTATAGTCACTACATACCCAATTATCAGTATAGTCACGCGCTAAGGTAATCAATAATTTTACCATTAGCATTGCCAACAAGCAACAACAACATACACCTATCATATCATTACACATTAATATTTTGTATACTTCCTTGGTTATACCTGACTGTTTTATAACACAACTTATCATGTAATAAACGAATATTTAATCGTTTTATGTCATTATTGCGATTCGAAAATCCAACATTTTAGTAATGAATGAATGAATAAGTTATTTTATAACCGGTTAAAAAGTAAATATAGGTAGTAAAACTAGTGTATAATATTATATGCAATAAGTAGTCTAAACATATCATAAACTGAGCTAATTAAAATAAAAGTAATTGTATATGATGCATAATATCACTCGTAATATTATGCAGTCATATAACGAAACTTTAATAAAAATTAAATATATTTAAACTCTCTATTTGAAAATCAAATTATTATACAATTAACAGACACATGTTGAAAAATAGTGTGCGTGGTGCAGGTTAAGACGCGCGTACCTATGAATTTGCAAGATTCGACGATAATAACAAGTAACTATATATAATATATATTGACGCAATAGTAATAAGAGTGAAAAATGCAATAAAAATTGAAATGTCGACGAGACGAGATTACAGCACTCCACCGCGGTATAATCAGTCGAATAATAATAATGTTCTACAAAAGATGGTGGAGAGGGACTAAATGACTAATGAGTAATAATAACTGAAACCGTGTCGATGGACCAACGTAAAAAATCAAAAAGTCTTTTGTGAGAGTGAATGCAATGCCGACAATATATTATTATGATATTATAATATAGCGATATATCCAATAATAAAATTTATTATAACATAATCGACCAGTGTACAACAACAACTGTAGTTACCTATTATTATAGTTATCCGACCAATTTATTATTATCATTTCCCGTGTGCATGTGTGATATGCGTATATGGTAGATATAATATTATGTACCCATCATTATTGTAAACTTCGACACACGCGGATGCGAAAATCTTTGAGGTACTTTATATAATATATGGTCGGATGTATACTACAGAGCCGGATAGGCAAGGCCCACCAAGTTTTAGAATTTCTAACGTTTGATTACAGCTACAGCTATTATATGTACAGTTTAACAATTGGATTCAATGATATTATTTTATACTATTGTTTGTATTAATTTCTTATCATCATATAAAAATAAAATTATATGATCGACGCCACTCATAACCGGCTCACCAAGATTTTCTTGGTAGCTTGCCGGCCCAATCTGGGTTTGTAGGGTGTATCACGTTGGTTGGGGTAATCGGTAAAAAAAACCGAAAAAAAAGAACAACAATTTTATAACTATATTATAATATATATTTAAAATCTTAATTATAATTTCGTATTTATATTATAAAATAATAAAAAATAAAAAAATAATGAAATCGTATAGTACTACGACAATTAGTTGTATTTTTTGTCGAACATTTCTAAATAAAATAATTTTTATCCTTATACATCTTAGAAATATAAGCGTAGCTTTCAAAACCCATCTTTTCATTACCTTTATTAGATTTAAAAATTTCCATTTTTAAAAATTAACACCAGGATAACAAAAATTCATTTATAATACATTAACACCACATTATATGGTGACTGTCGACAGATTAAATTTCATTTATACTTAAATAATACCTAACATACAAATATAAAGAATGAAGAGGTCTACGCACGAAATTTTCAATGACCAAAATGTATTTTGCTCTAATACTTTATACTACAAGGCACTAGTAGTAGTAGGATAGTAGGCAAACATAATAAAAGCAATATAATTCGCATATAAAGACGAAGAATGATAGAAATATCAAAGTTATTTTTTTATTATGAACCACTTATTAGCTACTTTGAAAAGTTTGAACTTCTTTGAAAATAATTTTAAAAATATTTTTAAATTTTTTTAGTTTTTTTGATATATTTTTCATTTTTGTTCTTTTTTTCTGGGATTTGTTAGTATAGGACGTACGCATGTCCGTTAGAAGTTAGAAAGTAAAACTACGATAATATAATATTATATATTATATACTCTCCGTACAATATGCACATAGGTAATAATAATTGTGCTCGTGTCCATTGTGTACTAATATACGTTATTATTATACTCGACAGAGGAGTTGTGTAGTTGGTTGTGGGAGGGGGCTGTCGGTTTGTGCAATCGGCACAGGATGTACGCAGATGACGCAACGGTATAGTAACCGTGACAGGTCGCGAATTTGTCGGATTGATAAACATCGAAAACTCCGGTTGCGGCTGCGGCGGCGAATAATCCGCCGTGAAGATGTTACCTGCGACTGACCGCGGGGCCAAGCGGGAAGCCCGTGGGCGTTGCGTTTGGAAATCGTTTCGTTTCGACACGTGACCGGTTTTTCGGGCATCGTCGGCGAGACCGGCCGGTGGTTATTATATATATTATAATATGCCTATAGATATATAGGTATAATATTATTCTAATCATCTATAATATGTATAGGTATACCATCATATACCATAAACCTACCTACGTATGTACATATTATAATTTGTATTATATTATGGAACACACGCGCAGCTTACAGATAGTGTTATACAGAAAATCTCATTTTTATAAAAGTTCGCTTCTTATATACCTGCTACATCAAGAAATATTGTTTTTCGTCGTCAGTCGTTATATTATACTCGTTAGTATTTTTTTGTTTACGAAAAGAATATACCAATAATTACATCAATCGCTATATGTAATAATAATTACTCATTAACGGATGACGAAAATATATGTGGCTTATAAATACAACTCAAACAGTAAACTGCACTATTTCATGATATTAAAATATATTATTATATAATTTACGCCTACCGACTTAAGAAATTATAAAACATATTTCTGTATATGTATATATATATACATATATATATATATATTAATAATTATAAGCTTCATTTTATTTGAATTCGATAAAAAATTACTTACTTGAAATTTGGAACTCTTTCATTCATAAAGAATGCTTACGTATATGTATTACTATAATTTTTATGACAATATAATAATATAAAATACTAATTAATATAATAACTTCTCTTTTCTATTTTTAATTTCTATTGTTGACAAATAATAGTCATAAGATTACTTTGTAATGTATTACATGTAACATTTTTTTATTTGTAAAATTAAATCTAAATCTGTTCATTGTAAATTCACATAATTAAGGACACATTTCTGTATATTATCGTATATACATTAAATAAATAAATAACTTATTACGTGGTTGATGCGGGAGACTTCAATGCTCGATCTTAATTATGTTTTGTCGCTGCTGCCAATCCTGGCCTCCCGTATTTTTTAAAACTACGTGGCACGTATAATTTATGAAGAACATTCGAGAGACAATAAATTTGTTATAAGATGACATTTTTATGTATTTTTTTATTTTTGGTAACTCCAAACTTGGTGGCCCTTAATGTGGCAAGATTTCACGCTAACTGTGCGTCGGTATAACCGAATGTAGTATACAGCAGCAGGATACCTTCTTCTCGATGAGTCTATTTCGCTGAAAACAGCAATCGTCGTCGTTGGTTCGTTACACTTATTTTAAATATATAATTAATTAATCTACATCATTTAAGTGCATATCAGAACCTAATTAATAATGATATCAAAGCGTGGTTAAAAGTAGAAATAAAACGTTAATGTATCAATTATGTATTCAGTAATTCATTGGATTCATATAACATGCAGTATATACCTACTTATATAATTATAGCTGTAATATTTGCATATATTTATGATAATAATGTTTAAACAAGTTACAAATTACTTGTATGTATTTTCAATACATTTGATCTTATTTATGTCTATGGTTGTATAATCAATTTTTGAAAATGTATCAACACCACAACATTAGTATACATTTTTAACATGATTTATTTGGAATATGCGTAAATAGTTGTAGAATTACCAATCTGCAATTATTACGGTTTTGAATTTTATATAATGAAAAAATTTCAATTCAGTACTCAAATTCACTACTACATATTTTAATAAAAAAAAAAAATTATTATTTATTATTTATTTATTTATTTATTTATTTTCTTTAAATATATAGTTTACAACATAAAGATAAAGAAATATATAATAACTAGGACTTGTGACGGTGTAGTGAGTTGACAAATGTATAATATAGTAATGCTTAAATGTAATTAAATTAAATTAAAGGATACACTTTTTATTTAAAATTATAGAAAGATACAGCTTTCTATATATAATTATAAAATATAAAATATAAAACGCAAATACATGGAATTGAAATTCCAGAAGTTAGTGTATTTGTAATAGTATTAAATAACAATACTAAATTAATATTAAAAATAAAAAACAAAACTCATCAAAATACGGACTTTAATTTAAGAAGTAATAAAATCGGAAAATAGCCACTTGTAAACTTCTTTTTTCCCATTAACTACGCCACCATGAATATTTTTTTTAGATATAGTTGGCATTTGGTTAAAATAGGTTGGATCTCAATAGTCTATAAAAGATTGCCTAAAAGATTTTCTCGTGTAATTTACAGGTAAATTATAAGCTCTATATTCTCTTAATTATGAGAAATCTGTATTGTTAAGGGGTTAATAATTTTTTTATAATAAATAATAATGCAAGTTTTTGAATAAATATATTATCGGAAGAATTCCTAAATTTAAGTAGTTTAATTTTTAAATAACTATTAAAGATTTTTTGTTTAATATTATTCTTGGTACATTATTTTGATTGGATTGAAGACATTTTAAAAAGTTATCTTTGAGATCTCTCTAAACTAACAGGTTATACTGACAAACAGATTGATAAAATGCAAAATAAATAGTACGTAAAGTATGTAATGGTAATATATCTTTCAGTTTAATCAATCTATATAATGAATATTTAAGTTTCCCTACTAAGTTTTTAATATGAACGTTCCACTTTAAATTATTATCAAAAATAATATCTAAGTAACGAATTTTTGAAATTTGTTTAATAGATATACAATTTTGCATATTGCAGTTCAATTGATCTTTGAAATTATGAATTACTTAAGGAAAGTCGTAATTAATAAGCTTATTTATTTAAAACTTTATAAATGTAATTTTCTTCGAATTTATAGTTAAGCCCAGTTCACTTATGAATTTGTATGTTAAATTTAGACTTCTCGTGGCTTTGAGGTGTACCTTTACTCAAGATCTTTCCGAGTTCTTTTTACAAATATTAAAAACAAGCAATCATTATGCAGTTTTTGACTTAAATATCAATAGTAAAATTGTGATCTATGCTGACGATACTTGTCTGTTAAGAACAATGTTTTTCACCATTTTACCATCAATATTTAAGTCACAAACTGCATAATCACTGCTTGTTTTTAATATATGTAAAAAGAAATGGTAGTTAGGTGTCTACTACAGCTTATATCATTTTAAGGGCTTATATTTACTTAGTATTTTTAAATGCCGACTGGGGAATTCAATGACATATATACATATTGAATACATACATATATCATAGTATAATTGTAGTATACATTTTTCTGAAAACTGACGTAGGTATCAAAATCAAAATTCAAACGAATAGTTTTTGAGTTATTTGACTTTGTGAACTAAGGATAATTATAAGTCCATGATACTGGGCTTGAAATATATAATAGGGCTATGAAAATTTGAAAATTTTAGTAATTAATATTAATCTATTAATATTTATAATTTATAAAAATAGTCTAAGTGTTGTAAATACTAGATCAAATATTACATATATTTACAATTATACCCATATAATAGTATTTTTATAATAACTGAAAAACTATTCGTTCAAATTTTGAATTACATACATCGAAAATTTCAAAAAAATTGTACACCGAATAATTTATATAGTAAAAAAAAGAGCGGAGTTCTAATTTAAAAAACAGAAGTTTGTATTGTCACAACTAGGCACTCCTTAAATATACAAAAATAGTACAAAAAATCTCAAGAATCTGGTCTTTAAGTATATATGCTTAAAAATTCCGAAAATCAGAATTTAAAAATATAAAATTCATAATAAAAAATGAAAAAATGGCGGTCGAGCATGCTTGCGGTGAATCACTCTATATCTCTGTGTGTCTATATATAGTTATCCACGACTACGTATGCGCAACAGTGTTTTCAGATCGACAAAGGAACATAATATAGTAGTATGTAATGATATGGAGTGCGTACGTGATATACGATCGAGAAGAAGCGACTTCGCGTCGGACGAACGCGCTCCGTTGCAGCAGCAGCAGCAGCAGCAGCGGCGGCGGCAGCAACGCAGTCATTAAGGAATCTCATCACGGCGGCGTCATGCCGGAGCGCTGCAGCTGCAGGTGAAACAATGGCGATTTCCCCCCCCCCCCGCTCATGATATATACGACAACGACGTAACGTTACGCGACGAGAATGCGTAATATCAAATGCCGCCGTCGCCGCGAAAGAGTCGTGTACTTGCGCTGTGCAGTGCAATGTTTAAAGAATTTATATATATATATATAGGCAGTATATTATGTTATAATGATATTATATATTATGGGCGGCGCACGTACAGGGTGTTTATCGCCGTCGTGATTGCATTTGTAAATATTGCATCCGCTCTCACCGCAACTTTCAATCGACCTCTGCCCGACTATACATTATTTATTTATTTATTTAGTTGTTCAATGCCAAACGGTAGTTTAAACAAAATATGGATTAATCGATATATTTTATAACTTAAATAACATACTATATAAGAAGATAATGCGTGATCATAGCTGAAAATCCAGTAAAATTTCAAGGGGAGTGGCTAATATTTTTAATATAAATGTGAGTAGGAGGGCTTCAATCTCACAGATATTAAAAGCTCTCTGTTTTGATGGGGCTTATAGGATATTTAGGGGCTAAGCCCCTGTAAGCCCGCCCCCAACCTCTGATCTCCACCTTTGTGCGTGATAGATGATTATTATTAAATTAAAGTACACGTACAACTAAAATAGTAAATACATCAAGGTAGTGATAAAAGATTATAATAATTAATGAGTAATGAGAAAACGCGTGGTCTAAGGTATTAAGTAAACGTTATTTGCATCTTTAATATCGTTCGATGCAATATATTATGGTTGTGTTCACGTGAAGTTTTATGTGATGATGGTATATAGAATTGGGATTAATTTCTAGATAGGAATGATTTGGGACTCTAAATGCGGTATCAGTGGTGCAAGGAGGTTGGAAACACAGAATAAATCGCGGTTTAAGAGAGAAAATAGCTGCAGAAAATCTTATTAGTCAGCTTTATCACATCGGGTTGTTATAGTATTTGGAAATTTAAGGTCTGTCTTACGTTAGAATAATTATGTGGGGTGTACGATAAATATTAAACTTAAAAGCTGCGTAATTTAAGAATTTATTTTGCATTGTATAATATATATCGACTGTGCGTCTGCAGCACGTAGGTGCAAAATGCCTGACCAAAAAACCGATCACGATGCAATATATACATCGAAGAAGAAACTTCTGTGCAGATTTCACAAAAACGACTTATTATAATATCGAGTCTCCACGCACATACACACACAACCCGCCGTATAGCGAAAATCGAAAATATTGAAATATTTACTGACGTATGAAGCTCCTTGGTCGGTCATCAACAGCTCCGCAGCAGATATGTTTAAGCGAACGTGAAAACAAAACATATTTAACATCGTTTTTCGTTACCGCGGTATATATAAATAACAGCTGATGGTTTAAACAAAAATAAGTATAATAGCTATAATCTAGACGCAGCACTACACAGTCGTTGATATATTATTATTATGACGACCGCTGCAGTGATGACTTCAGAGCAGCGTGACAATACTTTCCAAAATCGTGTTTCGAAATATTATTGACGTGGACGACAAAAGTTTAGTTATACCGACGGGGACGGACACCGTGGCGAGACACCCAGTACATGATATTATGTATATACCGCACCGCGCAACAGGTAAAGTCAATTAGTTATAACCTCCTCGCGCGTCCTCCCATCATAATATATGTATACGTATTCCTCGTTTGTCGCGCGAACTGACCGTCTTTGGATGTATATATTGTATAGGGATACTTTGCAATATAATATTATATACTCTATAGTAATATAATACTTACGAGTGTCGAGTACCTATGTACCTGCATATATATATATATATATATATATATATATGTGTGTGTGTGTGTGTTTTTTTTTTTTATTTATCTTTGTGTATGTGATTTTGTGCGAGTCCGTCGCCGCGTGTGTATATAGCGCGTGCAGCATACGCCTTGCTATAGGCCCGAGTCTCCGTCGTTGAGTAGGCGGCCGACGGGAATGATAATAATTTACACGTTATAAAATATAACATATTACCTATATTATATATCTATACCACCTGTATTTATTATGTATATTTCGTATATCCGTTCGGTTATTTTCCTTTCACGTTAGCTGGCGTACCTATCGTCGGAATCGCCGTGCGCGATGCATATATTATTATTATTATTGTGTGTATATAATTCCTCTTCCGCTTTGCGGCGGATCCGGCGATTCTCGCTGTAGCGGTCGTCATCGAAAACGCCTATCGCGTATATATTATTATAATATTATTTTATTTTATATTATAGGCGTAGGAACTCATAATAATATTATAACTACTATAACCAGTGATGGCCAAACGTTGTGCTATTGGTCGATCGTGGATCGCTCGTCAGTCCTGCTGCAGTTGGACGATCGCTATATTGTCGTATATATAGTGTTTTTCAATTATTGCTTCGGCGGGTATATATACAAGGTGATTTATTTAATGTAAATCACTATTCATTGTATCGAAAAGTATTGGCTTTTATTTTTAAATTTTTTTCCACACCGTTTCAAGTCATTACAAAACAACATCTTTTTAAAAAAATAATATTTTTTCATATCCTTTTAAGTTTTTTACTTTTCTGAATGTCAACATACAGTTTTAATTTAAAATCTCAAAGCAGAATATTTTTCCGATTATTTTGATATATTAAAATCAAATTTCAGACGACTAGTTTATGAGTTATAAGTATTTAAAGTATTGATGAGCGGAGTGGAGTGGTACGCGAAACGTCTGTCCACTACTTCGCTTAACTAAATTTTAAATATTTATTACTCAACATAATAACTATGCTCGTCCAAAATTCGATTTTTATATATCCTAAATACCAAGAAAAATATTTTGTTTTAGAATATGAAATCAAAACTGTATGTTGTCATTCAAAAAAGCGAAAAACTTAAAAAACTATAAGGATAAAAATATGAAAATTTTTTTTGAAAAATGTCTATACTTTTTAATTTAATCGATTTAGTGTTTTACGTTAAATGAATTACACTGTATTTGTGATTTTTGTTTATTCGCTAACGTAAACATGATTGTTTCGAAACGATTATTACAGAGCCCGAACAGCTGAAGTACCCGAAACATAGGTACTCGAACACGTATACCCGAAATGACCAAAATATTATGTATGAATCAGTTTCGATTTTCCGATTACGACCGATTATCACTCACCAAATTTATAGTTGTCACTTAAATTGACTGCAGTTGACATTATATATTATCGTTTATAGTGCCATTAAGTTTGAAATATACCTATTTAAATATATTTTAAAATTAATGGTAGTGCATATATCTGTTATACTCAATCCTATGTATTCGATCAACAATATTATACTCGTATAATTTAAAACGTAAATGATTATCATATTTCATATAATTATTATTGTGTTATACTATGTCAGAGCAAATATTCAATATAAAACTACCTATAAATAATAAGTAATAAATAAATTATAATCTTCAAACACATAAAAGTCCTTGTTTAATTATATTTCAAACATATCGTTTAATATGATTTGAATATGATCTTGATTTAATATCAAATATCTAATACCTATAATATTATTGGAATACAATTATGCAATCAAAATAAAAACGAGGAAATATCATATTTAAACATATTATGTACATATAAATTAATGATATAATCTAAAATAACATAAAGCTAGCCTGACAAACGCCTGGAACTTGAGACTTTAAGCGTCGTTTCATCGTTCACAAGATATTTGCAGCATTATATATTAAATAATGAATACATTTTATTCGATTTTGTATGTGAAATTTATCTATAGATAGACCTGCGTTTTAAATTTGCAATCCACCAGGAAAATACTGTTGGTTGATTTTCAACAAACAAAATGATGGCCACATCAGTTCATATTATATAAGTCCATCCGTCACGAAATGCTCGCATATATGTAGGTAGCAAAATAAACGCAGCAACGTGGCACAGGAAAATATGTCACTTTTTTATTAGAATATAAAAATAATATACTGCAAAGCTATAAATGAGTTTTCTCAAGCAAGGAATTGCATCATTTACTTATATATATATATATATATAGTACCGAACTGCTGCAACGGTTGAGAAGATTTATACAGTATTATGTATCAAACGTTTGGTTTTTAATTTTCTACCCAAGTAGTCCATAGGACCATATATATGTCAATTAGACGTGGATATTCTTTTGTCCAACCCGTGGTATTGGACGTTACATAATAATTGTACTCACGGAACGATTCCTAGACCATAATTTTCGTTTAGTATAATTTAAATAACCAGTTTATCATTTTTAAATGTGAAACTAATTTTATCATCGATTTATTTTCTCGCAAGACTGTCCTATATTATATTTTTTTGTCTCGATATAACAATACAACAGTTGACACTCCAATTAAATAAACCACGAGAAGAAGAACAATAGCCTACATAGCAGTCGTTTGATTCTAGTCGTCGCAAGTCTTTATCAAACGACTTAATGACTGCTAATTCAATACCTACATAGAAAGTAATTATTGTACTTTTCATGTGGTTATATATTATGTTATTAATTATTATATACACGAGAAATATGAAATCTCAGATTCGTATTAGACGTCGCGTGTATCGGGGAAAATACGTTACAAGCTATGTAGGTATACAGCAATTATTGTAAAATCAAGGTGCATTTATAAATCCACCTTGTGTAAAATTATGAAACATCTGTCTCTACGGTATCATTTTATCAACGAACAAATTATAAAAGTATAAACAACAACCACAGGCGTTATTTAATCATATAACTATCCCACAAACGTCAAACATTTACTAATATTATAGTAATATAATATTATCCTTATCGTGAAATGATTCCATGTTACAAATTACAAATATATTTATATATTTGTAATTTATATATATATATAATATATAATAGCCTACAGATGAAAATCTAAAAATTCGAAATGTAGGGGTGTGTTGAAGTTTTTTTACTGAAAAAAATACAATCACCTATAATTTTAGCACATAATAGATTATAGATAACATTATAGATGAAATTTTGAAACTGTTGACAAGTAGCGCCAGGTGGTATTTTTTTGTTAAATGTATGTACTATCTTGGACGCAGTACGTCGGTGCAATGAGTTTTATTATATATTATCAATGTGATTACTTTATTGTTTATATTGTCGTTGACGTCGATCAAATTTGTAAAATAGCCGTTGTGTGTTAAAAGTATTACTTTTATTATTGTAAACAGAATGAGCGTTAAATAAGTCATTAACTTGTTATAAGTCCTAAATTAATTAAAGGACACACATTTTATCTCATTCAGGCTGTGTAATTATGTATTATTATAAGTGTTATTGAGCTACTTATATTATATTATTGCTACTAATCCCCCCCTTCTTGAATCCATGTCTTTTATTTCGCCAAACTATGGGTAATTTTTGGAGACGTAGCATAATATCTGAGAATCTGTTCAATTCATACGGATGGTTATTATTTTATTATCGCATATGCATATATACAATTCGATAAACGACCGATAAATTAGATTTTGTTTATTTTTTTTTTACAAAAAGTAGTATTTGAATGCGTGTGGGTTTGCAACGTCATTTATGCATCTGAGGTTCAGCCAAGCAGATTACATTATACGGATGAGTTGATACAAATCTGAAATCATGAACCGAAGAAACGGAATGTAATCGATAAACAATATTAGGTATATATTATTTTACTATTTGTGTATGACGTGTGGTTTTCGGAGTTACGAGAACTGTGAGAACGATACTCATATCTCGTACTTCATATTATATTTAATAAATGACAAATTTGTTGACACGGCACATTGTCAACATTAGCACGGGCACATTATTTATGGATCGATGTGTCGTGTTACAGAATTGCATTTATCGTCCGAAATAATATGCATCGCGAAATGAAAAAAAAAATAAATACCTTCCAGCGCAAATATTAAACGATTATATATACTACTATTTGAGCATACATATTAAACATTTGATATCAATGAAACGTACCCGATGATATTTCGTTTTCCTTGATATACAAGTACCACAATAATTATACGATGCGACTTTGTGGATGCGCTAAAAAACATACGACCGGTTACCGATGACAATAATGTTTCAAGGCCAAAAATGATGCCATATGTCATCAATTTAATACATATTACGCAGATACTATTAGGAACATGGCCAAAATTACTACTCGTTGAATCTTCATTTTTTACATATACAAATGTATATAACATTATACACGCGGTTATATCACATATTTATATTATATACGTTTACAAATATAAATTTATCTTATGATTTTATATTATTATTATTACGTAGTCGTATCAAACGATTTTAAATTTTTACTTTAAAACATATTCAATTTTATCCACGTACATATTTTATTACATTCGGGGAATAATCAACACACTATTCAGTATTATAACGACAGAGTTTTTTGTTTGTGCGACGTCAAAAATTCGGATAAAATAACGTCCAAATTCGTTTATTATGTTAAAATGATACAAACATATAGGTGTAACTAATAGGTGTGTCATAAAATCACATCATATAATATAATAACAAATATTTGTTGGATTTCGTTTCAGATTTTTATTTTTGTTTCTGTTTCAGTTTTCATTATATATATATATATGCTTATTTCCTCCATGTTATGGATAAGTTTTAAAAAGTATAATTAATTCTTCAGCTTAATTCATTTTAATTTCACTATAAATAAAATAGAAATCCGCACGTATTTTAGCAATAGTTTCTATATTCAAATCATTCTTACAAATCCCAAACAATTCATATAAAACAGAACAACCCTGGGAGCGATATTTTCTCAAAAACAACAATGGAACTGTAACGTTCAAATTATTTAGTTCAATTAATCTTCCACTGCCATTTTTAACAACGACAAAGTGAAAAATATGATCGCCAAACATCAAACTTTCGATTGTCAATTAATATTATTTTCATTTATTGTTTGAAAGATCGTATTTTCGTAAGAACGTAGATAATGTTTGTCTTTCGTATTATACCATTGTCATTGGCCATGACCAATAATCAAACCAAACTATAATTCTCGCTCAATATTTAACGCCAAAACTGATTCAGAAGAACCGTGTCACGCGATTTCCCCATTGTTTAATTAATTTTGTCCATAAATAATAAATACAATTCATCGCAATGTAAACAGAATTTAACTATATATCAATAAAATATAGAAGCTGAGGCTTAGTGAAATCTGTTCGAGAGACATAACGTAAATTTGATGGTATAACTCAAATATTCAACATATTAAACGCTTGAAACCTCATTCTTTAATTTACCAATTTCTAACATTATTATAATTTATTTATTTATTTGTATTGAATATTAGTTTACGATTTATGCGTATATGGTTTATACCACATTATCGTGTACCTATGTGTTTATATAATATTATACGTACCACATAAACGAATAATATGGTCTGAAAATATAAATCATTTTAAACCCATATTATACATATTATAGTAATGTAATTATTTAATATTGTCTTATTGATATTCTATCGTATTATATACTCTCGTAGGTAGTATATAAACGAGTAAGGAAAATCATATTATTTACGAGTAGGTATGCTACTATATAGTATATTATATGCTGTATAAAGATATAATATAATAACTCTATATCAGTCTCAATATATATAATATGCAATTTATGAGTATAGGTATGAAATTAAATTCAAACAAGAGTTATGCGACTGTCTTTTGCCTTACACGTTATATACATCGAACTCGTTTAAAAGTACACATTATTACTATACCGCGGTTGACACATTTAAATATCAATCGATAGCAAAAATGATTGGCGCTTGTCTGCAACCTTCGATGGTATACTTTAGGTAGGTACGTCGATCGAAAGTCGAGACAGACAAACTACTGCTGACTCGACGTAGGTATAATAGGTACATAACGCACTGTATTCTGCAGTAGGTGTTCTCTCGGTATATTTAACTCGTAAACAACTTAAAATTCGACAGACAGGAGAAATTGTCTTGCGTAATAATTATTATATTGATTTGCGTAGAGTCTAAAAGTCTAACTTATATATTATTATTATTATGCACGATTTAATCACTTGCATACCGCCGCCGCCGCATATAACGTGTCAAATTGTTTGTTTAAATACTTGTTGAGCGTTCTATTAGAAAGTCGTCTATAAGTATATATATATATATATGTACCGGTGATGGTGATCTATTACTCTGCTTACTTGTACAACAGTATTCAAATATAACTGTTATATATCATTTTATCTTTTATCATTTCAATGCTTTAATTAAAAATGTATGTCTGTCGATCTGTACGCGCTCCAAGTGAAATGTACCGGAAACTTGATAATATTCTCCGCAGCATACGCACGAGAAATTAAACACGTTAGAATAATAATATTTATTATAATTATTATGACGTGAGCACAAACAACAATAACAACCACTGACCACTGAGGTTTTATAAAGTCTTATTCGCGTAAACGTGGACGTCTCGAAAGTAGTGATGTGAATATTTGTTACATTTGGTATACAGTTATACGGTTATAATGTAACGATTCCAAAAAACTCGTTACTTTTTTTTATAAAATTAAAACATACAAATTACCTAATGCAATAAACTTATAAACAATGCAGGCTAAACTGGGGGGGGGGTTAAATTAAAAAATGTACGTATTAATCAAATATTATAAACGTATTATATTTATGGAAAATGTTTGCTCATACAGATATGTGCTGGAACACATACATCAAATCATATAAAATTTGGATACATTCTTTTTGAAACTTTCCACCAAACTAGTGAATCTAATTTTCCATCAAGCTATAAGCACTTAGGTACATAGAGGTAGGTACTTAACAGTTCAAAAACATTTAGATTTGAAAATAGGGGGCTAATAGTAACTTGTAATTTCTTGTCAACTAATTAGCTGTTGTACAAAGTGAACGAATATTTATCGGAAACCATTTTATAGTTTATAACTTTGTACCAATGAAACGAATGTGTAACGACCATAATATTATGTACTTGTTACTACTCATTCCACCAATGGACAATGGTGTCATTACTTTATAACGAATAACAGCAGTAACGATTTATCACAACACAAAATACATATATTTACATATATAAATAATGATGTGCTGGCCCCTGAGAGGGTGAGGGAGGGGGTCTGTGCTCTGGTCGTGTAAAAAAATTATAAAATACCAGATTCAAGAAAAAGCTTCAGTTTTAGCTGGTACAATGGTATACTCAACGGATTTAAAAGATGAACTTCAAAGTTTAAAATTGATATATTCAGCCAATTTCAGTGATAAGGCACTCTCATCTTGGGATTTCCTCAACGCAGCACCATTATCGAGACTTCAAATCTGCAAAATGTATTTCCTAACCTTGATGTAGCTCTTTGGACATTAACTACAATTCCTGCCGCAGTAGCAAGTGCAGGACGCTCTTTCTCAATATTAAAAAAGAGTTTAAAATGTTTTATGTGTCAAGACAGATTATCAAGCATAGCGAAGTGTTAGCGATGGAGAAAGAGTTGACCAGAACTACCAACTTGGTAATCAATGACTTCGCTTTAAAAAAGGCCAGAAAGGGAAAAATAATATTTTAACTATTGTAATAATTTTATTTTTTCTTTAATTAATAAAATATTTTAATCAAACCAAATACACCTTTTTTATTTACATAATATTAAATTTAAATACTAGTATTGTACTGCGTTGAAATTTATATTTATATTATATCTTAGTCAAATAAGTAGAATAATATGTAAAATGAGGTTCATAATTGATCAGCCCTGGGGCCTACAAAAGTTTTCGACGGCCGTGTCGGTGCGTGTGTGTGGACGCAAATAAAAATCCAACGAGTCGAATACGAATTTCATTTCTTCGGTTAGATCATATTATATAATATAATAATGCAGAAATTATTATTAATAATAATAGTAGTGTTCGACATTGATACTAAGTCGGATGATCGCTCTGGTGCGGTCGTCCGTGATTGCATAGTGGACCGGCGCAAACGTCTAAAGCATAACTTAATAAAGTTAAGAAAGTAAAAAAAAAAAAGTATTAACATAGCTTCATCATAGCTTCTTGACCAAATAAATATTTATTGTATATTATATAACCACAAGTGGCGCCATTTGAGTTTTTTCTAATACGAGTGTCAACATTTAAGCTTATTAATAAAATATTATTATTTGTATATACATATATACTTTTTCTTCGACATGGTAATGACACAATAATGGCACATGCCACATATATTTTACGTATGTATATGGCACATGCGTATGGGGTCGAAGAGCTATTTATTTAATATTTTAATGAATTAAAAAAATTGGAAAATAGCTTTCCTCGATGCTCGCGACTTTCTTCCATACGCCTAAACATTATAAGTTGTCACTTGTATTACGAAAAAAGAATATTACTATAACTGACGATGGATTTTTTCACGCGGAGGATTTAAAAATAAAATTGTAAAGAGGTACATATCGTCGTTGCGCAAGACATCGGAAGAAGACGTGTTTCGTGCATGACAATTACACAGCTGAGTTTATATATTATATAATATTTATACATATACGTAGATGTGTTTTATTTTCAAAAAGATTATGATAATATTATGTATAGAAAAGTATATACGCTCACTCGATACTATGATTTTTATTATGTTTACAGTACGTCACATAGAGTCCCGTATCAAGTACGTGGCCAGTCAATATACCAATATTATAGGTTTGAGGTTATTTCATCAATAATTTATGGAAAAAAAAATGTCCAATAGTTATTATTTTTGTTGACACAAAAATCAAAAACTTAACAGCTAGTTAAAATTAATTTTAATTTTAATAAAAAAAAAAAATTGAATTGTTTGAAGAGTGTAATCAAAAATTGCTATCATGTCTTTAAATTTTCAAAAACAAAATTGCACAAAAATTTCTTTTTTGAATTTGAATTTTTACTTTTATGTCATTATAATAAATTATAAATATATTAATTATTGCTGCTGAAAAACCGTGACATTGAAATATTATAATAATTTACTACTGAGATGCTTAGGCGCATACGATAAGATGATACGGGTATATTGGGATACACTGCAACATATTGTGAATGAACAAAAAAATAAACAACAACTACTAATACTACTTTTTGTAATTTATATAATATGACAGGTGGAAGTCATATTATCAATATCTACCTTCACGGGCTGCATATTCAATTAAACACTTTTGCGGGGAGATTTTCGACACTTTAGGTAATTTTACCACCTATACGTTCATTATGCGGTTATGGATCCTCGTTGTTGTTTACTGTTTGTACACGTCACGTTACCGCAATGATTTCTGCGTTTGTACGCACTAACTTATAGTCACATCGTGCTGGAACTCTGGATGCGGAAACACAATAACCGCGGCATAGCTGGGTGTATGTGTGTTCTGTGGTGTTATACGTGGTATAATATATAATAATAATAATAATAATATGGCCGTAAGAGGTTTTCTCCGGTAAATTAAGAGCCCTGTCACCGCGCAAGCCCATAACGGATCCACGCACGAGCCGTCTAATGCGATTAATCTAACTCGAAATAATTTATTATCGGACTATATAATAATAATATGTACTATTATTATTATTATTATTATTATTATAGCCCGCGTGTGGCAGGCGGCGTTGTATACGATAATAATAATAAAAAAAAAATAAATTTAAAAAAACCGTTCGATACGGTCAGCAGCGATTTCGCAGCCAGTGACATGTGACCGACAACGAATCAAAAACGCAGGTAAGATACGTTTACGCAAGGAATATGTGGGTAGACAGTAGGCTACAGGCCTACAACTCTACTCTATTTACAATATTATTCTAAAATATACGATAATGTGTAAAGGTGATTCAATTAAATACAAAATTAACCAGTTACAAACTTATTTTTTACAATTTCCTTATTAACTTAACTAATTGAAAAATCCGATGTATTAACTCTAAGTTAAATTGAAGGATGTTTATATACATATACAATAAAAATATATTATAATTATTTGTTTAATCACGTGCTGTATACAATAATTTTAAACACAAACAAATGAATTTATATTCTTTAATTTAACAATTTATAGGTGACATAAACGTGAAGAAATGTGACAGAGTTATTAAAGCTATAGTATGCAAAATATAAGGAATAATTGGATGCAATCTTAACGAAATATATTGTTTTAAAATATTTGAAAGTTACTCAATCACTGTGTGATCCAAGTGGAGTTAAAAAAATGAACAAAATTATTCTAGTAGAGCCAGTTCAGTATTTTTCTCCGTGTTAACTTATAAAATAAAATATATTGTTTGTTTTTTTTCTATTGAAAGTACATCCATGGCAGTAACGGAGATATCAGAAAAAGGTTTTAATGTTTACTTAATTTAATAAAAAAACTAACCTTTAAAAGTTATTAGTTATATAAAAAAGCAAAACATATTTTAATATAAACTGGAGTGGTTTATATTGTATATAACAGCGAAACAAATATTATGCGATAGTCAAAATGTATACCAAACACATAATAATCCTAACCTTATTTCATATCATTACTTATATATCGATGTCAAAGTACGTATCGTCAAGTATATTATATGCGGCCGCCGTGTTACAATAATTTCACTACTGTCAGACGACAAAATATTTCCCAACCGCGGCCCCGATGACGATCGTCGTTTCATTCTCTAATAATTTCGGTTTAATATCTGACGTGTTTGTTTACTAAATCATAATATATACCTCCGACAGACATTAGCAGTTCGGCCATGACTATAATATACGCATATAGTGTTATACCGTGCTAAGTGCGGTGTATACCAGCTAGATATAATTATATAATACTATAATTTATTATAATTGTTAGTATAATATGTAGGTACCCATATATATAAGGTTTATTCGTTGCTTTATTATCGTCAGGTATAGACGATTTAGTGTATACTATTATATATTATTATACTCGTCGCATTATTGCGATCAAGTATGATGCGTTTGTATATATAATTATACAAATAATATATAATAATAATATTATTGTTCATCATCCTGTCATCATTAGTTCAGAAATAAAAATACAACACAATCTGTAATGAGATCGGCGAATTATCTCTCGCTGTGTACAAAATATACCTATTAGGTGCGTATTCCTTCCTTAATTTACTCTTACACACTCGCGATTGACGGTGTTCTCCAAGGACATTCTGGGCGCGTGCAAACGGTTGGCAAAATTATCTACACATTACAATATATATAGTATTGTACCTATTATATCGTACCATAATATATCATATAGCAGTATACAGCATATATGAATATATGATATAGCTGTAGGTGTTCACGACGATGCATCGAATGGTATACGATCGACACGCATCTCTTCGTCAACGGATAATATAATAATTATATTCACGATATTATAGGTACGTCATACATACACTGTCGAAACAGACGACGTCGTGCTCAATCAGTTTACTCCAATCACCCATACGAAATATTATGACGTCTATACTTCAATAGTAGCGGGTGTATGAATATAATTTGATATATCATACTCAAAGACTACTGCTGATTTTCGTGGACAGGCGTAGTTACTCTTATATATATATATATATATATATATATATATATATATATAGGTACCTACCCGGTGCCGGACTTTGAGAGTGGAAAAGGGGGGGGGGGTATCCGCCATCAGTATAAGGGCGTTCTTAAGTTTATGAAAAATCAAAAGAAATCTACTAATATAAAATGTATATATTGTAACATATGTAACATATTTCCAAACTTCCATCAAGAAAAAAAGTAATATTACACATTTGTTATTTAAGAATATACAAGGTAATTTTTTAAGCATATTGTACACCATATTTTTATTTTATTTTATTTTATTAGATAATTATACGTCTTGGAGGGCATTTGTTAAAAATACAATAATGCAGATATAAAGTAGATAACAGATAGTGAAAATAAGTAAATGGGAAGAGGTAAAGTGATAAGACTAAGGTTGGTCTAATAAGCGTAACATTCTGTGGAGAGGCTGATTATAATCATACGAGATGAGATGAGTAGGAACACAGAAAAGAGATTGGTATCTAGTAGAATGGGTAGGATCATGGAATGAAACAGTGGCTAGTAAGTCAGAAGAGTCGATAGTACCGTTGAGAAGTGATGTGATGAACATGAGGTCAGCGTAATACGGCGTGAGACTAGAGTTTGAATATTGAGAGTGGAGTGGATAAAGGTGTAATCACGAGGTGTGTGATCAATTTTTAATAAAAAGGCAATAAAAGATAGGAAGTGATTTTGAACTCGTTCAAGGCGCAATTGATCACAGGCAAGGTATGAATACCAGACGACCAATCTATATTCGAAGATAGAACGTACAAGGCTGAAGTAGAGGGTATTTTTATGGTTAAATCATGCATATATTCATATTTCTGATTTTTTGAATTTTTAAATACACTTGGAGACCGTATTTTGAATACTCGAGATTTTTCGTACCATTAAAGGATGATCCTGTGATAATACAAACTGTTGTTTTTCAAATAAGATAATCGCCAATCCCCTACTTTTCACTTTTAATTATTCGGCAAAATTCTTTATTGAGAATTATGACGAATATCTCACATTTAAATCAAATTATTACATATTTTTAATGAATACGATTGCAAAATAAATTAATTATAAAAACGTAATCAATAATTTCGTTGCAAAAAAGCCTAAGAAAGTTAATTTTTGAATTCTCAATTTTTCAGTAGTTGGTGTTTTTCGTTTAATTTTATGGATATTGCTAAAACAATAATTTTAATATATCATAATAATGATTGTGGCTTGGACCGAATCGGTCCGGATCGAATCGAACTGATAATATTTTTTTGCTAAAACTGGACCAAACCGAATCAAAGATAATACATTTGAGCCGGGCCTGGACAAAATTACTCCCAAATATTATTCAACCGGACTACACTGACGAGTCGTCCATTTTTATTTGATAGAACTGGACCAGACCGGACCATCCAAAGCACTAGTATACATATTATAGGTACATTTATTAGGGTTATTGTTGAACACGCGTAAACCGCGGACGACTATAATAATAGTATTATTATAATAAACATTTTTAAGTATTAATTATGCGTTGACGAATTGTAGTGGGCAATCTATGCTGAACTGCTTTCGTGGCCGATTAACAATATTTTGATACGTTAATATCGAACCAGTTTTCGCCTATATATTTATTTATATAAAATCCGTTATCCGCGTTTGTCGGCGAACTGCGACATACACATGACCGGCGACGAATGAGGGGTCATAGTAAGTCATCAGCTTGCAAGAGTCAGAAAATTCTCGACTACAAATTGTTAACCTATAAACCTTAAAGAAAAAAATTTTCAAAAAAATATCATCAGATTTATATTTTATAATAACTAATATTTTGAATTAGAGATCTTAGAGCAATAATAATTTAAAGTATTCAGTACGGGTATATAATATAATTGCATTTTAAAAGATCTTATTTTTTATCATATCATACATGTGAAGAAATAATAACGTCTAAATGGCTCTACTTTTGTAGTATAGAATATCACGTACGACGTACCTATAGAGTGGCTATAATATATGAATACCATCTATAGATTTTTAATCATTTAATTTAACGCAATAATACCTAATAAAGAACTCCGTCGACTGCAGCTTCCACAAAGTAATTTAATTTTTGATAAAATCATATACAAACGGAGAGAGAACAATAATTTTTTATATGATATAAATTTGGTATTCGAAGTGTACTTACCGCCCGGCCCCCCACCCACCGCAACAATTATATTTTTTTACAGTATCGGCCTTAGAATCTGGATAATATATGTCGTATACGGTAATATGTATAAATATCGTATAACGATGTCGTCAACGAGATGTCGTTTCGACCGCAACTTCTAATTACTATATATAATAGCAGTGTTCTTGCCGGCGATCGTCTCGCGTGTTACGAAGTTTACGACCACCTCATCCTCTCGCGGAATCGATACGACTAAACAGATAATACCACGCAATAGTGACATGATGTACGCCGTTGAATTCGATTTGTTTCGCCGTTTCGTATAATATGATTTCGACCTCGCACTGCGCACATGGTAAGCGCTGCGTGACAATATATTACCATTCGTATTTTCATATTATCATTATTATTATTTGCTGAGCTTATAGCGTGGTCGAACACAGCACGCTTGTGTTAGTATAGAATGCGTGTATGCAAAACGGACGGAATCGGTTGCTTTCTAACATTTACATAAGACAGTAATCCAATTATATGGCAGCAGTCTCGCTGCAGCAGTCCGGCACACGCAAATCCGCCGCCGAAAGAGATAGCGATGCGAATACGCGCGGCGTATATCTCGGCACGACACAACACGCGCGCTGCCAATATTGAAATGTTTAAAAAAAATAAAATTAAACACATAAAATCCATATAGGAATTTACCGTGAAATTTCTCTTGCGGAGTCCTCTTTCAGCTGTATAATCCGAAACTCGAAGAAAAAGAAATAAAAAAATGTTTATTATTATGTTCCGCGCGGAACACGTTTTTTCATCAAAATATTATTATGCTTTTTTTTTGGAATATTGTGATGATATCATATCATTCTCCCAAATTTAAAGTTTAGTAAGAAAAACAAAAATAAAAACGTGATTTTAATATCAGAGTCAACCGCAAACGTGTATTATTAATTTATTGGTTGTTATACACATAAACTTGCATTTGATGCAACCACAGTGTGTTTTGACATTCTATTTAGCTATTTTACATTAAACTATATCATACTAGTAAAAAAAATACGTATAGCCATTAAAATAAAATAATTTATTTATAGTTTATTATAAACCAACGACATAGAGAAATTTCTAAAACCACTTAAAATATATAGAAACAAAACTCTTCTAATAAAGACTACTTTTTTCCTGACTTTTACAAGCAGGAGTGGGGGATCCGTGTGAATATTTTTATTTACTACCCTACTGCAGCATAATAAAGACTATTATAAAAAAAATCGAGAACTACTTATTATAGTATTTATAGAAGCAATAAAGACCTAAAACGATTTTCATCGCTATATGCTCGATTTTAAGTACAACATTTTTACCTATAACACCAATATACATAAATATACAATAAGACTTACTAACTACCTAGCTGTATTATATTTTCACTAATTTATCATTTACATTATTATAGATATTCCCTAGATAATTAATTGCATATACATTTAGTATTATATACATTACGTGAACTCACATACACTAAATAGTATTATCTTAATCAATATTTAATGTTGGTAAACTAGTGAACGGTCCTGGATCCTGCATATGTTTGCTCAGAGTTAGTAATTTTAACTAATGGAAAATGGTAAATGGTCATAATTTTTGTATTGCCAAATAATTGTTTACTCTGTGTTACGAATTAATAATAATTGGTATTATTAAAATAAGAAATGAGCATAAAAAAAATGTCAAAATATGTTTTGGGAGGAGGGGGCTTTTAGCACTTAAAGTTTCTCCCAATTACACTTGACAAAGGTACTAGAAATATCCAAAACCCAAAACTTACTACTCTGTAATACGTCTGTGTTCCCAAACACAATATAGGTAAATAACCTATAGATAATCGATTATATTGAATAACATATAACTAGGCGCGCATTGCTCAATTGTTTATTATAAACACAGTCTGCTGCAGTTCTACGAAGTTTGCGGTTTTCTCGCTCCACAAACCAAGTCAATTAACAATCGTTATTTAATCAATATTTCTGTTGGTAAGGGTAAATAGGTATACTATAATAATAGCGATACAATGTTGGTTCATGGTTGTGAACTTATCATTCGGTCACGACAATACCCCGGCGAAAAAACTTAAGCTACATGTATAAAATGTATTATAAATGTCTATATGCAGTTATCTGCAGCGACCGTTTAATAAATATTATAATATTACACACACGTGACATCAATAAAACGAATATTTCATCCGCCTATATTAATAATGATAAAATAAACATAATAATGATATATTGCAGACTGCAGCAGAGATCCAAGAGAATAGTTTGTAACTGTATAGTTAACCAATAACACAATACAATACTGCAGGTATTCTAGATTAAAATCGTAGTTTTAATGATGCATACTTGCACATCACATTTGCAATTCCTACGCGTATTTTCAACTGTCGTGTATATAATATATATATATATATATATATATATATATAGGTACGCGAGAGAAAGTTGATCTTGAACAATGGATCTATCGTACCCACACACGTTTAATATATATATACATATAAATGTATTATATTATAATTGCTGTTGTTGGTAATAGAATCGTCTTTTTCCGTACATATATTTTTTTTACCACGATTGTCAACTGGGTTTTTGCAGCGTTTCTCGTGTATAAATATTGTAGAAATCATATTATTATTATTATTATCGAGTGTGAAATTGAATCGATGCTGCAGTCTACCATTACAGCAGTGCCAATGCTCACATTGTATACCTATATTATACGTCATGCGTAGGGTATATTATAAGCCATAAGGCGTGTTTTTTCACATCTACATAATATTATGATATTGTCATTCGTCCCTCTTTTATGTTAATGCCGTTGTAGCCAGTGACCATATAGATAATGTGACAATTATTAATGCATATACTTTCACTTCTCAAATGAACATCGACTCGGTAAAATTGTTATAATTGAATGTGTACGTGATGTTTCACGTAGGCAAATTATTATTATAATCAATTTTTTTTTACCTGTCCAGCGTGAAACCCATTGAAAATTAAATTTCCTATGTAAGTAATGCAATAATATCGCATTGCTCCATTGCACCAGCTGCTAGATATTTATAATTTTATGGATACTAAAATTTTAATTTATAAAATACATTATTTACACTTCAATACACTTACTTCGAACAAAAATATTTTTATCGATGACAAGACACTTTATATATCAATGCAAGAAAATCACTTAATACAAATTAATACCATGCATATATTATATTCGATTTATTCTAACTAATCTAACTGAATATTTAGTTTATAAAAATATTAGCACTGATTCGAAGACAGATGAATTTGATTGATTTTAAAACATAACTCATTAATACTCAACAATAATATTTCTTAAAAATATTTTACACGTTTATATAATTATATTATGCTATACAAAACTTTCTTTAACGAAATTAAAAACAAATACATAAAGGAAATTAATGCATTACACATATTATTAAATTAATAAATATATAAATTATTGTTATATAACTCAAAGTTACATACGTAATGAATACACATAGGTGTTTCGTGTTTATACGTTTATAAAATAGTGAAATGACTTAAAATGTTTTTACAGCCATCGATTTTTTTTTTATAGAATTTGTATTCTATGGAGCATCGTATTAAAATTACAGACACCTAATTAAGTTTAAAAACTGTTTTATTAATGTGCGTAATTTCCATTATCATTATTAGCTATAGGTATATTAAAATTTATAAGACAATTATTTACAATCATAGATTTACATGGATAATACTGACAATTAATTTATGCAAAAACTTATAGGCTACAATATGGTAATTATTTGTTCACCGTTAATCGACAACGAGTTTATAATACAGGGTGATTCATCAAAAATAATTATCCTCATTTTTTCATTTAATAATGAATTTATTCAAATTCTGATTTTTGGAATTTTTAAATATACTTTAAGACTATATTTATTTATTTGAGATTTTTTGTAATATTTAAGGCATGTTCTATGATGATATATACTTCTGTTTTTCAAACGACAATCCCTTTTTTTTCTACAAATTATTTTGTGTATAATTTTTTTAAAATTTTTAATATACTTTATTCAAAATTCGAACGAGTAGTTTTTCAGTTATTAAAATGTTTATACTAAGGTTCTAATAGACTTTACAAATTGTATTATAAAAATAAAAAATATGTGAAATGTTGGATCTAGTATTCATTATACTTAGACCATTTTTATAAATTATAAATATTGATAGATTAATATTAATTACTAACATTTTAATAACACCATCATAGCCCCCATCTTCCAATCTTATTATTACGGACCTATATCCTGAGTACACTCAGTCAAATAACTTAACAACTATTTGTTCGAAATTTGATTTTGATATGTCAACGTTTTCAGAAAAATGTTCCACTTAATAATTATTTACTATTGAAGGGGAGAGGGAAGGTCTCATTTGATTAATAGAAGTTTATATATCCGCAGGACATTCCTTAAGTAGGTAGTACAAACAATTTTAAGAATCTGAAAATATGGTTTTCAAATATATTTAAGACTTTCAAAAATTAGAATTTGAAAAAATTGATTAGGCATGAAAAAATGGGGGTGAGCATACTTGCTAAATCACTTTGTACCTATATCGCCGAGAACGGTGCAATTGTTTCCAGTCCGTAAGAGGAATATTTTCGTGTAGGTATTTACATAAAATGATTGCTATTATCTCACTGAGCTACTACTCAGTAATAGTCATATACACGCGACTGCAACTAATTAGCATTCGGATCACATATTATATATATTGTGTGCGGTCGCGTCCAACTCGTACGCGCACAGAAGTCCTTGTGTTAAATACACATCGTATATATGTACGCGAGGTTGAGAAAGGGAAAAAAAGTCGTAAATTAAAAAAAAATATATTATTATGGTCTTTCTGCGCGATGTTCAGTACGTCATGTACATGTGCAGTGCGAAAGGTAGCTGACCGAGACCGAGAATCCGCGAAGCGTGACAAGATATTTTCGTTGCTCTGCGGGTTTTTATTACCGCCATCGTCGTTATTTCTCTTCTTCTTTTTCTGAACTCGCTGGAAATTCGTCCGTATTGCAATATAAGACATTGGCCGAATTTTGGTTGAGAATAACAACGGACAAAAAAAAATAATAAAGCGCATTATAATGCGTTTGGACGTCGTCGCGAGGACATTGACAGATGTGTGAAAAAAACGCTATATTATGATTGCTGTACGCGTGTACGAAATAATATATCATATATTATAATATAATAATATATCATAACAATATTTTAAAAATACGTACAATGGCACAACCTTGGACGATGGGAACACATATGGGGCAGTAGTCGTCGTCGGTTTAAAACGTTCACTAAACGATTGTAAAAATTGCACATGTCTATATAGGTATACCTTAGCCGCTCTAAGTCACTTGACACTATAGGCTGCAATAATAATACTATGAATTATAATAAATACACGGTTCGTCGTTGTGTTTCGCTAAAATGCACGACATTTACATTTTCGTAAAAGATTTACCGAACAATGGATAACAAAAACAATTTAATTATTTATTGTGGCACCTAATGTGACGCATAAACACATGTCAAGACGTCGCGTCGTTGTTAAGATACGACGACGGCATAAAGAGTATTTAATACAGGTGTATACAAATACAATAAAACATGTCAAATATTCTATTAACACAATATTATTCATAAATTTATAGAATTTGTTTTAAGTAAAACTCTCGATTAAATTGTAATAACTAGTAACGATTCATATTAAGTGCACAAAATATTTTTTTAACCGTTAGCATTTCAATCACAGTTTTAATCAACCATTTTTATAATACACATTACACATTGCATATTAGGCTATTTATAATACACAATAAAAATGCCATTATCGAATAGAATGTCAAAAATGTGTTTCAGTAATTTTAATGACTAAACATGACTGTGTCTGCATATTATAATATGTACATTTATAATGCCATCAATAATTAATATATAATATATAATAGATGTTTGAATATTATGGACATTTTTAGTTATTTCAAAAAATAGCTAGACTGCAATTTAAAGACTAACTATTACTGACTCGATGACCATTGCTTATAATAGTAAGGTATGACAAATTATAAGTTTGCTACAACGACATTACGTGATCGAAAATAAGATTAAAAATAATGTGATAAAACGTAAACAAAGATAAACCCCGTTATTTAAAAAACAATTCCACAAACAATCTCTGCAGTCTATATAAAATACTCAAAATTCATGTCGTATTTGGAAGAGTGACTAAAAATATATTTTTTTGATTTTACTCAACGTATTATGTTATGAATTTATGATACGATTAATCAGAACATTTGTAGAATGGAACCGAACAACAATTCTACACCCTATAAAATCATACAATTAATACCAATCACATAAAGTTCAAATTTAAGCATTGAATTTCTTAAGTAATTATTTTCTAGAGCACAATAAAATAACTAAAATCGAAATCTATTTTTAAAATTTTAAACGTGTTTTCCTTAAATGTTACTGATTTTTTATAATTTCACATTTTCTACAAATCGCATACACAAAATATCATTGTAAATTTTTAATAAGGATCCGTTTTCCAAACAACTGCAGAGAAGTTATATAAAATTTTTAACTTGCCAAAAACGTATTCACGTAAAAAATATACACATCATTGTAAAACACTAAAACCTATAGCTTCCTTGGTCTGGTCAACCAAGAACCTATAACCTAGAAAGCCGGAAGATATCACTTCGACAGGTGACAATACGACAACGTAATAATAATGAAATTAACTATTATTTGCAAATTTATATTGTGCTAAACCAGCCCATTTTTATAATCCACAATCCTTTTGTGAAACATTAATGTTTATTGACAGTACAATATAATAATATAATGTGTATAGGTAGGTACACAATTTGAAATTCTAGTGAACTTATATAATCAAAATGAAAAACTACAACGCACTATTCGTGGAATGACAATAAAAATACTATTTCATTAATTTAAAGTCAAAATTTCGATGTTTTTTATATTATATTGTTGTTCAAATAATTTATACAATAGCTGGTAGGTATGGGTAGCCAATACGTTTTTTTACGCAATTGATATTGTTTCTGCATTTCTGAATTGCTGACTCTAACGGTACCTACCACGCAGAATGGTCCCAAAACAATAATTCATGCAGCACGTTAACTGTAACAATATGTCGAAATATTTCTCATATAGTTTTCATTCTAAAATCAATGGTATTATGCGTACACGGGAGGGTGTGACACGCGAAGTAGTAACTATATATCTATTAAACGGTTAATATTGGCGTCGCCAATTGGTTTCTAATCAAATTATGCGGACAGCTGGTGCTTCATGTTGAAATGATGATGCTACGTATACAATATTTCGTGGCAGACGATTGTTAGGTCGAGGTAATTAATAATATATACAAATGCAATTTTATACGTTTATATACTACATTATACCAGCATATAATTTACATAATATAATATAGCGGTTATACTAATACATAACAACAATCTTGCGTAAATTCTAAATATTGGAGTATTATATATATATTAAGTATGAAACAATAAACATAAATCAAATATTAATATATATATATTTTAATTGCTTACATATATCTAATATATTCAAGATAATTTAGTGAAATATCTAATAAATTATAATAAATTAATATAATGAAAATACGCCAACCATATACAATACATATTATTTTGGAGAAGCCTTCAATTTTAATTTATAATAATTTATTTTTTTTTAAATTAATATTTCGATGCCCTAGTGTTAAAAATACATTTATCTATTACTTCAGACTGTTATTTTTTTCAATAAAAAGCTACCTATAATATGCAGTTTAACTCGTTATATCATATATTGATCAATTAATGATATACAATTAGAATATTTTGTTGGTATTTGATATTAGCTGTACACAATCAGCCTTATGATATATGGATACACAAAATCGGCACAATATACTAATTCCAGATATTATACACACGTTATATCATTAATACGTTCGAATCTATTATTATTATTAATATTATCAATATTACGACATGGTAGCTTCGCTAAGAGAGAGGGAGAGAAAAAAAAGGGGCAATAAAACTTTTACGCGAAGGCCATTGTCCGTCTGCTGAGCGATTGGTAAATGTAAGACGCGCCCGTTTATTATCGTTAAGTATTAATTTGAATGTGTGTCACGAAAACGATAGCGAAGGTTATGTGCACGCCAACTTCTGATCCTGCACCGGTTGCAAAACATATTTTATACGTTTGCAACACGCACGCACGCGCGCTGCACACACATAAATATAATATATGAATCACATTAATCATCACACACAACGCTTATCTATAACACGATGAAAAGAGACTGGACGAAAGTTTCCACTCCCACTCCACCCTACCCCACCGTTTAGTGGCTGTTATTGTTTGTGGGTAGAATATTTTCTCCCCCGTTGATATAAAAAATATTCAAATGAGATTTGATGGTGAAAATAATAATAATTAAGGCTGAAATTTAGATGCACTTCGTATTGTTTTCTGAAGCTACGCGATGCTCGTTTTAAAGCATATACGTTTCATGTATTTTTGAATTGGAATAAGAAGTTTTTATTTTGCATTTTTTAAGTTTTTGAATCAAAAATTTGAATTTTAAATTGTATTTTAAGATTTTTATATGGTTTTATATAAATTTGACAATCTATAAACTAGATTCTTGTATTAAAATATTAAAAATAATTTTTAACTGTATGGAAATAATTGTTTTTTTCAGATTAAAGTAGTCCAAAATGATCAGTTATGTCTGTAAAATTCTTTTATAGTCCTTTAAAAATTGTTTAATATTTTATCAATTATCGTTTACACCAAAATTATTAAAAATAAAAAAATATTTTAATGCATTTTTTTTAGTAATGTTAGGGCTTTTTTTGGTTTTTTTTTAAGGAATCTAAGTCTCGGCCCTAATAATAATAATATTATACTCACAACCTATAATACCTACCACACGCGGGTAATACGTACCTATATGATATTATAATATAGAATTTAGTGCAGTTAGTGCAATTGTAAATAAGGTTTGCACTTTCCAACCACCCGTTATTATTGTACATAATATAGTCGCGCAACGTGTACAGTGTAAATACACTCACATGTGTTATCTACCTATATTTTATGCATGTCATGCGTTTACGGATGAAATCAGATTTATATACTGACACGGATGATAAACAAAATGACGGAAGTAGGTGCGTCGGATCATCATTATGAAAATCGATTGACCGACGTCAAAAAAATAAATAAAAACGATGGCGTCAAGGATAATCGGCGGCAAGGTGAGGTCCGAAACGAAATCAAAGTTATGTCCTGTTTAGACCAGTTGTGAAGCAGATTATAATATAATATTATGTTATCTGTGTATACATTTAATCTATAATAATATATACGGTCATCGTAATAGTATATATATATATATTCGTAATTATATATGAGTGTATTTTTGACTTGTCAGGATTTGTAAAAAGTAAGAGTGCTACAGTTCGCACATCTTTATAGCTACTTTCTACTGTAAACGCAGTTATAGTAAGTAGGTAGTAAAAATAAACGTTTCCGTGTGTATGGGTGTGTGAATGTCCAATGAGTCAAACACGGTTTATTGAATTATAAACAAGAAATATTAATCTGATATTATAATATATTTTCTTAATGAGAAATTTTATTTTTTCCAAATAACATAATATTAATTATCTCACTTTTTAGTAAAATTGTATAACTATATTTACATATATTATTACGTATACACGAGTCTGGGTCGATGGTAGTAAATCGAGTTCACCAACAACAAGCTCGCAACCTATGTATGCGCATGTATTTAAATCCTAGTGCAACTTATGTGTGAAAAAAAATTATTTATTATTAGAATGAATAATTGTATACAATATGCTTGATTATGCAGCGACATACTTAGGGAATTCGATCGATTCATGCGAAACAATTGTTGGACAGCGTTATGTTGCAAATGCTATAGGAAACTGACAATCGGACTATAATACAGACCTTGAAATAGGAAGGCACGTACGTGGAAAAATATTCAATAACCAAGTTGGTGTTTATGAATAAAATTTGAATTTCCGCTCATTTGACCAATCCGCGAAAAAAAAAACACAAAACAAAAAAACAAGCTGAGAAAATAACAATACAGGCGTACAACAGTAAATTGCCAAACACGCGCACTAATACCGGATGGTCTTGCACGAGCAACAAATCAACTAATAACCTTGGAAAGTTTCCCTCTATATAGGAACATAATATACATAAGTATAGTTACCTACTTACCCTATTATACAGCCCCGAAGTTACTCTATATTCTTACGAGGAAAACAATTGGTAGGTACCAGACTCAAACACGCATAATATTTTCTTTGTATACATATATAAATAGAAACATAATAATATTACATCTTAGTCGATAAAAGGTACTTCCTCCTAATCAATTTACATCTGAAAAACATTATGAAAGCACACACGGGCCTAATAATTATTGTACCGTAAGTGTTTCTAAACAAAACCAAATGATACATTATACTCTACGTAACCGGAAAGAAACGCACACGATTACTCCTCTGGGAATGTGAAGGATTTTTCCGAATTTAATATCGTGAGAATCCCGTATACGTTGATTATAATAATTATATAAAACTCGAGAGTTCCTACATATTTGATGGATTCGTAGGTACTTCATTTATAAATGTACGCGTTAGTTTATTTTTATTATTATATTGAATTAAATAGAAGACCTGGGACTTGCATCATCTTCGCGATGAGAAAATGTAATGAAAAATGTGCATAAAAATTTATTTTGATATAATAATATCAGTTAACCTTCTGGCTATTGCTGGTTATAGTATAGAAACTGATTGATTACTGACATTACAATAAATATAAAAATGAAAAAAACCAATGTATCTACATTATATCTATAAATAATAATACTAAACAAACTAGAAATATTAAATGCACTACGTTAAAACAATATTTTTATACAATAAAAAATGCACTCTTGTATAATTACTCGATTTATATAGAATACCTATATAGGCTATAGCCTATAGATGCTCATCTAGTATTGGATAGTAAATAGTATAATCCTTAACTTATTTTTAAAATTATTTATATCGAATAATTTAAATTTATAAAAAGTAGGTGTGTAAATAAATACTATATTTATTTTTAAAAAAATATATACTATTAAAAACGATTGTTAAAATATAATTACAACCTTTATTCGAAGACGATTTCATATAGATAATTTAAATAATTATGAACAACTGTAACAAGTTTGGATTTCAATCAAAAAAGCCTGTCCCAAAGATAGCAGTTATTCCAAAAGATGTCTTATCTATACCAACTGTTTGTGTATCCTACATTCCTGTATTAAAATGTATACAAACGTCAAACTTTAATATATAATTTTGTGATCAAATTCAATGGATTTTTAAACGTTTAACTACACGTCATAAAGTTAACACAAACATCAATATAAAATATTTATATTTTATTGATTATATGGATTTTTAATATTTTAAAAAGTCCAATTAAATTATCATTCGTCAATAACTGTATCATTAACAAAAACTGGCAGGCTTGTAATAAATTGGTTTTATTTTTGGACACGTCGATATACTTTGAGTTGCATGTGGTTGAAATCTAAACGTTTAGATATCTGGAAGTTAGAAAAAAAATAAATTAAAATACATATTACAGACGCATCATTATCTATCCTCCAATGGTGTATCCATGTTATTATTCGCGTAATAAACGGACGATTCGTAATAAAAATCGTAATTTCAACCTTCACACTTCGGCTCACACATTACACTTTTCCGATGATTTTTTAGCAGTTCGCTTCACGCACGGGTTAGTCCGTGAATTTATTGTTGTTTTTTCTTTCTGTTTTTTACTTTTCTGAACACGGTATAAGTTTTTCCTGTTTTTACCATCAACCGTTACGATCCGTGTCGGGTTTGGTTAACTGCAGCTAGGTACTTTATATACTCATACAATCATACTTCTCCTCCACCACCTCCAATATCCAGAAAATCTCGTACAGGACTTCAGGTAGATCGGTTCAAAAACATAGGGGCTTCATGTGTACAAGTGTATAATATTCACGATCCCGCCGCCGTCCATACGAAAATTCTGCGCAGCGAATATTCTTTTATGTGTATGCCTATACCTACTTATATGTATACATAAATAATAAAGAACCGTTCAAACATCGTGCAGTTGTGTAACGAGGCAACTCCATCCGACGGTTGCAACCTCTGAGGTCATCTTAAGGGGGGAATACCTAACTCTGCAACTATAGAGACGGAAAATACAATAATTATCGCTTAATTGCTGCTCCGCCTGTTCGTATTGTGTTCGGCAATACATGTATTATTATATTAATATATCTGCAGCAGCGTTATACACGTATATATCATCAAATGGAATATAGTTACGAAAACTTATTATCATATACCTGCGAAGCGTCACGATAACTGCGAGAAGCTAAATAGTGAGCGGCATTAAGAAGCTATTGGATGAGAGAGGACATTGAAATGTCACAAACCTATTGCATATTAATATTTTATTTCACGCATATATAGATATAGCATTAAAATGTTTCTAAAATAAAACACATCCAGTTATTATAATTATTATTATTACCGCAATAATGTTTATCTCTTTCTTTCTCTTCTCTCGTATGGACTTGTTTGTATGTATCCATCTTTGTAAATAAATAAATACAACCTGATTTTGTATGGATAATATTTCTGTCTCTGTCATATTTAAAATTAAATATTTAGGTATATTATAATTTATAATAAGATAAACGTATAACCTTGGGTGGTACTCATCCGATATGAAAAAAAAGGAAATCAGGCAATATAAGATTACATCTCCGCCTTCTTCTAAATTCCAAAATAAACCACATAAAAAAACTTCTAATTTACAAGGCAATAATAAGGCCTGTATGATTTTATTGAATTGCGATCAGTCTTACCAAATCCTCTAATATCAGGTCAATTCAGTTATTCCAATCTATTGCAATAAGGTTCATATAACAAACGTTCAACATAAGTATCAAAATTTGATATAATGACTTTAAAGTAAAAACGACTACCGAACTAACCCAAATAATTTATTAACGTTTTCTACAAAATTTATACACACACATTATAATTCGCAAAGACTAAAACACATATGTCATTCCTGAATTGATTTATCAAATTTACTTGTTGTTATATTATTGTATGGGTTTTAAAATGTCTATCGTTTTAAATAAAAATAAATAACTTTTTTGATTTTTTAAAATTATATGATACAAATATAGTTTAAATATTTATTACAAAAAATTACAGTAAAAATTTAACATCTTGAGTTTAAAAAAAAAGCTAAAAACATTAAGACACCTCTTAATTACTGTACACTTGTTTAATATCATACTTGACGGTTCAATACAAAATAGAGCATATTATATTTACTGTTTGACAAATTACCAACAAAAAAATTAATATTTAATCGAAACCTTTCGCGTCATCTTATTATAATAGTACAATATTAAAACAAATAACTTTCCAAAATCCTGTAAACCATTGAAGTAAAGTAATTGTACCTCTATTATATAAAACGTTACCCTTGTAACCACCGCAGCAGCACTGATGTTATTGTTTATATAATACACATCGGCGCAATCAGATAATTCTGTACATAATATAACGTCCGTGCGCACATACGACGCGCGATCGAACTCCTTTCGTTCGCTCAACTTGTAAATATGCAATATTTCATCCCGTGTGACCATATAAACCCACGACATCCGCTCGATCATGCTGCAGAGTCATTGCGGCGATGTGCCCTCTTATAAAAACACACACATATTATATAGTATTCACACATATGTATATATATTATCGTACACTCGATAATATGTACAACCGATGTCCGTGTGACGCGCGCGCCATTGCAACAGTTAAGTAGCGCGACTTATTTATGTGCAGCATCGTATATGTGTGTGTGTATACGAACTGTACCACAGAGTTATCCAAGCTGAAAAGCATCGTCCATAAATACAAATCCACCGAAACAGGTTTGGTGCGTATACGTGGTTTACGACATTTGGAGACGCGGTGACTTATTAATTTCCGAGGGTATATTATTATTATTATTGCCGCTCGTAACACGATTTTCCAGTTTCCCGGCGAAACGACTGAAACGGCCGCGGTGGCGTTGGACTTGACCCGGTGTGCAGTGTGGCGGAGACTCCCGCGTGCTAGTGGTATAGCTGGTATATATCAGATATACTGGCGCGCGGTATGCGCACGGACTTAACACGAAAGTTTAAGATATCGGGCGGCTCTTATATACGATAATATTGTGTGACGTATAAATCCACGTTTTATATGCGTGTACGCATATTATATTATAATATACTCGCAGCAAACAGTTATGTTTCACATCCGACGATATACGTGCGTCATAAAATATCATAACTGACTACCTACCTATAAACCACGAGCGTTCCTTTTACGTCAAGAGTACGCATAACCTACCGACAAAGTCGTACGTATTTGCTTAACGGATTTAATGTGCGTGTGTAAACCATATGCCTACAACTGCAGTCAACTGTCGAGACACATGTGCATGACACAGCCACACGACCCAGATCTCAAGTCTTCCGTTAGATCAATGGCCGAGTTATGTTTTGACATGAACACATTAACGCATATATATCTACCGGTTCAATTGATCAAAGTGAGTGGGTAAACCAACACGGTGCCGCCGGTGCATCATTTTTAGCGCGGTCGATCGCGGACTACATTATTCGCTCGTTTTTAAATTGGAAAAATCTAACGACTTTCGCTTGTTCGCGACTTTACCGTACGACGTTAAGACATTTTCTGTTGAATTTTACAAATATTTTTTCTTTTCTTAAAATCATTGTATTTATGTACTGATTAAATGTATAGTATAAATTTCGATTTTATAAAATATATGAAACGTTTCAATTATTATACAAAACGTAATATCGATTCCCGTTAAATAATAATATTTATTTATTTTAGATAGTTGACAGAAGTTTTGAAAAAAACAGTACCTACATTTATTATTTAATAAATTGTGTATAAAATAATTCTCGCTTTTTAATACATTATATCTTTGTAAATAAATAACCCTACCATAACAATTAGGTACAGGTGACGTACAGTTATCCGAGTTATATACAGTAATTTATAAGTGACCATGAGATATCTCTTAATCGCAAATTGACGTGACTGGAAAAATTTACATATCTTTACTCTATAGATTGCCGATAAAGTTCGACTAATATAAAAACATTATTTTAATACACTTTTTTTCTATCTTGTATAACACAGGTTATAACACGGTGCAGAGAAAATATCATCTTCTCTATATCGCGGTTTTTAATGAAGAGATATTTTAAACGAAGTGCTTCAAACTACATTTTAATATAATAATTGCAGTTTAGGTACCACCATAATATAATTATAAACATTGTCACCCGTTGTTTTGCATTGTTATGAATTTATATTTAATTTTAGGAAGATTTATAATGATCTTTTGAAAATTGTTAAAACTAATTTTATTAATTGTATTGAAACAATTTTATTTTTTATAATGGACCCTAATCGTACTTAGATAACTATCTAGGTCTGATGATTTATAAATTAGAATTATTTTAGGTTTTAGAATGAAAGAGCACATAGAAAAGAGTATAATATAAAAGTAAGAATTATAAAATTTCTTATATAAGTATTTATGTTTCATCGATCTTTAAATTATTATGATTAAAAACGGTTTATCCAAAATCATCATTATCAAAAATAATTTTTTTTAATACTGTTTGAAAAAAGAGAGCGGAAAAATATTATAATTTTGAACTAATTTAAAATAATAGGTAAGTTTAGTTTTGAAAAAAAAAACAATAAAGCCAAATATTTTATGAGATAAAGCCTAGTCAACTTTAGAACAGTCGGCACCATATAATCCGTAAATATATCATATACATTGTATGTACATCTGTAGATATTTATTTTTTTTAAATTTAATTACCAATTACTTTACTTGATTACATACCTACAACTATGTCCTATATATTTATGTTATAGTTAAATATTACCATATCATTATAATATCTTATTTAAAAGATATCTAGCCAGTCAATATATCCAGCAGTGTTATGAATTCATATTTATTTCGCTTATTTTTTTAATATTTTTTATAAATATAGTATGTACAATTATTATTAGATATATAATTAATATGTAAATAGATTTAACTACACCTAGTTTTAAAACTTCCAACACAAAGTATGTTTTATTCCATTGTAAATACCTTAATGCATCAGTTGAACACCAGACATATAGTACCTATTATATATACATACAACCAGTTATACATTTATCACAATCTAGATGGTTTGCGCTTAGTCAGTGCATTATCATTTCGTTCGTTGTTTTCCGCCATTTTTAATGTTTTTCAACGTAGCAAAACAGCATAAATCAACAGAAAAGAAACCCATAAATAACTACGTAGAACTTCTCTATGAAAAATCAAATGATGCTTCTTAAAACAGAATCGTATATATATAAGTATTTACAGACTCATAGTATAATAATATAATATAGTTGCTCCAGTCTCGCATATAAAATACTTATATATACCTCTATACATACTCATATACTGCAGAAAATACGTTGGTTTTTATGTGTTCCAATTACATTGTCTATATACGATTTTCATATATTTATAACTTTATACCGAATGCGGTTTGTTGGTCGATGAGTATAATAAGCTAAAGAAAATATGTTTTTTTCTCTATATGCATAACATATATTATTGATTATGACATTATATCAGTAAAAAATAATATATACATATCATACATACATTATTTATATATATATATATATATATATATATATATATATATATATATATATATATATACACGGTAAGTTTTATTTTACGAGTTCATGCAAGTTCATGTTGTAATTTTGTTTTATGTAATATTCTACTTATGTCTTGAAACTAACGATAACCACTATCTGTAGTATTGCAGGCTGACTGAACTATAACTGTACTAATCTAACCTGGTGAATCGTGATCGCAAACCAATAAACGTCAACTACCGTACAACCAAATGATTAAATACACCATAAAAATGTGCTTTATATAAATTATTCGATAAGAATATAATATGATACTTTTTCAGTATACACAAAATAGGTACAGTGTACACGATTTTTATAATATAGTTTATCGTAAAATACATATAATTATTATCTAAAATAGATAACAAAAAATAGATTTAAATACTTCTCTATAAAATTTAAATATACGAAATATAGACTCTCGACATTTAATATACCAACTCTTCATGAGGAAGTAAATTTCAATACGAAAATTAACAATAGAACCTTATTATATTATTACGTTGACGCGGATCAAACAACAACTATATAATATATTATAATACGGATGTCCGACCTTTCACTTCAGTAATATCTTTATAGTATAATCCAGACAATCATCGTTATAACCATTGTGGCAGATTACAAAATCCTGGTCACGTATATCGAGACTGTATATTTGACATGTTCATTGGAGGTTTATATAAATTATAATTCACATGTAAACAATGTGTAGATCTTTGGAATGCATTTGTAAACAGTCACCTTGAAAAACTGAAAATTTCCATATAAAATAATATCATTGCACGGACCCTCGGCGAAAAATCAATTTAATTTCTCTGGTTTTCACCTCGAGGTCTATTGTTCCATCGAAATTCCTGACGTGCAAAGCATAATTTGATTATCTTCGATAATAATGTACCTATACCTATAATATTATGGTCAAAACTTAACCATGGTAATACTATACCGAGGTTCATTATAAAAATTATTTACACACATATATCTATATATACAATACATATTACATATTATATAGTTGTATATATATATTTATATACAGACATACATACTCAATAGACCCGTAGGTGATGTAATTATCAACACCAAATAAGGACAATATATTACACAAAGAAAAGTAATCACGGATGAGCCGGGCAGATTCAACGGCCCGGGGCTACGTAAAACTATCTTCCATTAAGTATTGTTATTATTACTCTAAAGGTACTACCTATATATATATATATATATATATATACGAGTACCGTTCTATTGCGACAATTGAATGAGGAGACCATTAGCCTCAAGTCACTGCGCTTGTGTTTCGCAAGTAGGCACTATGCGATTGGTTTCTCATTGATATTTGATTATGGGAATATCGTTCGCGCGTTAAACAACAACTACAACTATAGGTAGGTACTATACTATTGGCTCCTCTGACAGTGACAAAAGTACAAGAAACCATTATATAGTTTTGAAATTAAACAGGATGTGATGTTGCAAACAAGACATATAGGTATCGAATCATGGATTATGCAGATACCTACTTATCGAATATTCATCGCTGATTAAATTTTACAATCAATAAAACGTAATAATAGTTATCATACTAAAAAAATGTAAGGTAATATTTTTTTTTTGTGATTATATTATCACTAGTTGTTATTATTATGACTTATAAATTATGTAAGCCAATACCAACATATCGTAGAACGGTGATATGAATAGGTTTATGGTAAATAGCTAATATTAATCTAAATATTTTGTATAATTCGTAGTGTATAGTTCTTACTAAAATAATAATATTCGCGGTATAGAATTTTAAGTCCCTATAAAATAATATTTTTTAAACAACAAAATAATTAAAATTTAGTCAAAATTTGAATTTAAAGTTTCTAAAAAATTTTTTTGTTATGAAAACGTATGAGAAACTTATATTACATTTTCAAGCTTTAATTTATAAAGTCGACTATTTTTAACATTTTAAAATACAATATAATTTGTCAATTTTTGTGGTTTTATCAAAATTTTAACTTCAAACTTCAACATTTTATTATTTGGTGAAAAATTACAGTCTATTATATAGTTATTCACAATTCATTTTTGATATTTTTGAATAAAGAACAAAAAAAAAATACTGATTTTGCATAAAAATTACTGTATTTTCCTAATTTCTTTTTTTTACAATTAATATGAAAATTATTGGAGACCCCTAACTTTGGCTCCTCCGCCAAAAATAAAAAATACCAAATAGATCTAGTTTTATATTAGAAATTACACTCAAAGTTGAACATTAAAACAATTTTACTACTTTTAAAAGTGTTGTCGGACCAGTTGCGTGTGCAATTTCCAATGGGAAGAGATGTAATTTTTTTTACATCCGTACAGATATAGCAGTTACTCTTAGTTAAGATTACTACATTTTTTGCTAATATTATTTAATATAAAATTGTCAAAGTTGAATAAGAGTACTAATATAGATTGTAGTAATGTATTATGTTTTTCTAGAGTGAAAAAAAAATTAAATAAGTATCTGGTAACTGATTGGCAATTGCTATTAATGTACTAACTAGGAATTAATCGCAAATATAATATCTGATAAATAATATAATTTGTTTATCGTGTTGTTTAATTGTTTCAAGTACCATTCTAAACTTTTAGGTTCTTTATCGTACTACTCTTGTTAATTTCAAAGGAATTTTCATTTAAAAAAAGCGTATAGCATCGTACAACAACGTACAACCATCGTGTTTAAAATGTTTAGCTATTATGATTAAGTAAAACAAATAAAATCTTGATGACAATAGATAGACGTGCATATTTGCAATTATTGTAGACTGACGTATAGTACATATCGCATACGTGCGATAAAATTATTGTTTATTAAGTACTAAAATCTAGACGCACTGTAGTCAGCACTATGAGCATAATTAATAAATAAATAAACAAAAATATACAGGCATAGAATTTTATTACACCGATAGTCTAAAAAAACCTACGCGAAGATAAGTCCCTCGACATCCCCACTTTCCACACGCCACTATGTCAGACATTAAAAAACCACCCAATATTATTGTAAAACCATTAACCAATATATATATACGCTCAAATTATCTACAAGGGGTGCTGGTAATAAAGTATGCGATTTATAATGATTATGGTAAATTATTAATAATTGAAAGTTTTAAACATTAAACTCAAATTGATTATTCACTACCTACTTATAAGGTGGTGGCAGTAAACAATCACTATATAAACATAATATTGTACGAAAACTATGTGACTAAACTAATAAGTCATTGAAATAAACTATAAAAATGAGCGTTACGCAAAATAGTTCACACCAAATTATAATATAGGTATGTTAAAATTCAATTAATAAACGAAATGCTAAATAATAAATATTATTTTGTTTTAATATCAAGCAGAGAATCAGTTCAGCCTCCGGATACGGGTCATGGAAGAGCGGTTTCTACCTACTACAATAATATAAAATACATATACTATACCTACAACTATACAAGTATCATGCAATTAACCTCAATGTACTGTATATACAATCATCAGGTCGTCCTATATTTTAATTACGTCGCTAGTATTACAACATAAACAATGTGTTTATAACAGAATCGTAAAAACATACGATACAAAAAATATCAATAAAAAACGGTAGTAAAAATCTTCTTCTGGTGACAAGTAGATTTCTAATTGTATGCTTAAAATGTATCGCTTCAATAATTGTCGCTAAAACAAGGATTTTCTATGATTATACAATGAGGAACATCATGGCCGTATCACAGTCTGACTTGAGATGATTACATTTGAAGGTAACCGATAAATAATTGTACAGTAAAGAGTAGTTTTCCTCAATGTGAAGAACAAATATTATTCCAATTCCATTTAATAGGAATCATAATATTATAAAAGAAATAATTGTGTCTTTTTACTTTTTATTTATTAGTAATATATACTCAGTTGCTTAATACATATAAAGATACTAAGAGCATTATAATATTTATAATTTTATTTGTAATATTTATACTATATGTCATATTTTTTTTTTGAATTTGAATACTTACAAATTAAAAAACATTTATTTGGAAAAATGTGATTACGTAAAACTATATTATATCAAAAACCTTTACATACATATAATATAATAATATACAATATTAATAAAGATTGGAATTTAAAAAAAAAATTGTTTTTAAAAAATAAATCAAAATGACTTTGACAGTTTGTTTAAATCAATACAATTAAAGGTTAAATAAGTTTGATAAAAAATGTTTTTTTTTTTAATTTGAAGTGAAAAAATATTGAAAAGACCTTGAACTTAAAATTATGGAAACTCACTTGATTTTTCAAGATAGCTCCAAATACAATTCATGTTGGTCAAGGGTGCAAACGATAAAATGTGGGAGGAATGGTTAAAAAATTATAACTACGAAAAAGACAATAGGACCCGTATAATAACAGTGTCTACGATATCGTATGGCGTGTATACGTGAAATATTTTAACAATGGCCATTACGGGTATAATTATAAGTCGATGGTAAAAAATAAAAAAATTAATAAATAGGTTTTTCTCTCGTCATAAGCTAGCGTCATATAGGCCACGCACGCATGCAGGATTCCCGCTGACGACATTACATATTGTCCGTTATATTAATATAATATTATTATAAGCCCAACAATTTCATATTGAACACAATTCATAGCAGATCGAACTGCGGCGGCGGCTCCGCGTTTGTATATTTATATAAGCCTTATTGTATACATATACGCGTGGCGTAATTACATGCAAGAACGTGCGTATCACCATAGATAGAGAAATGCTCCTTTGAACGCAGCCGACGGGGACTTAATGCGGTCGAGATGTATGGCAAGAGATAAGTTGTGCCGATAGGTATTGTGACTTCCTATTGGAAGCGTATACGTGTATTATTCTATGTTACATTCAATGGAAAAATGATACGTAGTTTATTGCTGCCGCGGCGCATGTAGGTATAATAGATAGGTATTATAGCGGGATAGGCTGCAGGTTCGGACCAAATCGGTTCAATAATGAAGTCGAATAGTTGTCGCGATAAAGAGGAGATTTATTAGAGCCACAGTGGATATAGGTATACTATGAATGCATGCGCGGGGAACGTCTTGTCCAGCGGATATTATTTTCTTTTGCTTCGTATTAAATAGGTATATTATATATTATGGTTTTAGCGACAAAGAGGAATGTTTCCATCTTTGAACGAGTCTGGTTCGGACGAATCGCAAATACGCATTGCTAGTTTTAAATAGTTCGATATAATAAAATCAGATGACACTGCAGGCTGAATTAATGCATTGTTCTAATGACAAAACAATCAGTTTTGTCAAGGTAACATTATACACTATTATTCTGAAAGAATACAATTCGCGTGAGTGTGCGTAGTGCATATTGACTGTATTGTAATATATATTTATGCCTTCCATAAACTCTTGTCGTTTTCCATTATCAATCGATACTGTATTTGACTTTCATCAAAATCGTTATTTTTTTTTTCGTTCTTAACATATTTTAAATATAATATCTAGTATGTAGGTATCCGTTGTTGTAGCCTCGCACTAACTGCGAAGTCACCTAACAAGTCTTTTTCTTTGCAAAAATTATATTCTAGTTTTGACGTGACGTTTTCTATGGTAGATATGACAACGGAATAACTCGGTTGTTTGGTTTCTAGTACGAAGACCTTATTATATTACACTGTAACAAATCTATTCTTGTATAGAAACCTCTCTATATATGCGTTATACATGTATGAAATCTGATGAACCGTTATGCTTGTAGTGAATGTACAGAATAATGTAAACATAAAACATATTATTATTATATTATGTAGCTGTCACCTAAACATATTACTTGAATAGCTCTTATTTCGTGACGAACTTATTTAAAAATCGTAGTAATACTGTTGGATTTTTCGTCGAAACAGTGACAGTACAGTATGCATCTAAAAAATTTCCTTAAGATAATGAAATATACTATATAAAAATCGAACGTAGGTAAATACGTAATAAATAATAATTAATAAAAATAGACGTGTACGTACCTATAATATTTATTACATTTGTATGTGCAGTGAAATTTATATTTAATTTAATATTTGTGGATACATTGTGAAATACGTTTTTCCCCATTAAGAGGTATTTAATTTTTATGTTTAAAATTCTCATCAGCTAATTTTGATTGATATAAAAGTTTTATAAACATTATATAAGTCTTTACTAACTGAATGATTTATTCTCTGTACCTAGAAATATACTGTGTCATTGTGATAGTCATATTCTAAATAAAATAAAAAAGTAACTAAATATACATTATAAGTTAGTAAAGACCAACGGAACTAAAAGACTTGTTGTTTATAGATTGCGATTCAAATAAAAATGTATTACCTACGTATCAAAAAATAATATGTGGTGATTTGGAGTCTTCATATTGTAAGTTACCTATATTCTATAGATTGGGTAAGAGTGAGAAACCACTAGTTATCATAAAATTATTTTTGAATATTAAAACCAGCCAAACTTAAATCAATTTTAAAGTTTAAACTACTATAATATGTAAACTTCATAATAATTTAAGTATAGATTAATAAAATAAAAAATAAAAAATTGTAGGTACCACACATAATTTAAACATTTGAATATTTCCATATATACGAGTTATTTTATATAATTAGCTACAACGAACTATCATACGAATTTGACTCTTCTTTCAAAAGTCAACGATCCGTCTATAATATAGTCACAGAACATATTATTTCTATAAAAAGTTGCATTTTCTAAAAATGTGTGACTATTATCATTTATCACTTTTCATAAAAAATGATTCATATTAGGACATTAGGTCTGCAGTATGCCAATATTCATACAATTATACTTTAATATATATTGACTGTATTTTAAATTTCGAAAATTCCAGCATTTAAAATAATGTGATTGTCTTATTCAATGCAAACATTACTTTGTCTTAAATTGTATTTTTTGATGGAAGATATTAAAGCCGGAACAAAAATGATAATGTCTAATGTTTGTTTTGTTATGCTTGTGTTTAATTGTTATAAAGATTATGCGCTTATATAAATTCGTTTTTTCAATGCAACTTAAAACATTTCCTCGGTGGGAGCCATGACGTTGTGCGTTTTTCCATTCCTTGGAACTCGTGGCTTACCGCGTAATGGTATACAAGTTTTTCTAATACTAAAATATATTCATACCTAGCAGTTGAATATGTTTAAAAAGTATATTAAAAAAATTATATCACATTAATATAACTTAATATTAGTGCCTATAATTATATCGTAGACATAATATATTATAATTATACGGTAAGAAAACCTAATGATTATAGTAGGTATAGTAGTATATTGTACCTAAATCTGTACGTCTACTATCTACAGAATATCATTGATTTTGAAATTAATACTAACACACTGATACTAATATTCGAGTCTAGAACTAATAACAATGTTTACCCATATTATCATCGATGTCTAATGCATAGATAAGAATATATCAACGTTTTCGCTCATATAAGTTTATAACACCACTGCAGTAAACTGTGTGGTTTTATAATAATTATGCAGAATATATACTGTTTGTTGATTATACTATAGTAAGACGTTTTGAAAAACATGGCGTCTAGGGCATCGCATTTCTACACAGCAATTAAGACGTATTTAATAGCTTTCCAGACCTACACCCTTGAATCCGAAAAAAAATTGTCTAAATTAAACACTGGTAGGTAATTGGTAAGTACTAAAGTACCTACTTACCAGCGTCAGGTAGGCAAGGTATCGGGTGACCGAATTTTTGGATTTCCAATGTTTGATTATAGCTAAATCTATGATACGATTTATAAATTCAATCCAATTATATTTTCGACTAATATTGGTACTAATTTCTCATTACCATATAAAAATAAAATTACTACCAAACACTCATAACCGGCTCATTTATTAAGCAATCCACCGAAATTTTCTCGGTAGCTCGCCAGCCCAGTCTGGGCTTGCTACCTATCTGCCTAGCATCTAAACATTTATCATACACTACGGTGTACAAACAACCGAACAACCGTAGATTTAATATTATATCGTCTTAAATACCTTTGATCAGTTGAGCGGCAGAAATGGCAGACACGACAAATAATACAAGGAAAGCGCACCAAAGGCCGCACTTGCACTGCATCTTAATGGTCGACTTTACTCGTATCCATTATGGTTTTTACGCGACTCCGGTTCAAAGTTATCGGAGAAATCACGCCGGGATGACACTAGAACTGCACAATTAATATCATCACCGTTTCGCGTACACACAGTAATTATTATTGTAACACGCGCATATTCTAATATTTAACCCATTGTATTATTACACTCAAAATTTATCACAAAAATGTTATACAATAATGTAGAATATAATATTTGACTGTGAATATTTTTTAAAACGATGGATGACGCGCGACTACACCGATTAGAAATAGTAAATAAACGACAGACGAAGAACGAGAAGACACACGAGCAATGTGCGAGACAGACTGACTGGTCGTGTCCGGTTTTGGCGGCACGCGGTCGCTGTGCAACGCGCTCACCACAGCGCCACCTACAAGATCAGTTGCGCGACTACTACTACCATATCTATGTAAATAAGTTATTCTGTTTGCGCTTACCGTTTTTGGATTTCGTTTTTGAATTTTTGATAACCGAAAGTACACTGAACTTTTGATGCATGTTTCGTCTGACAAACGTCAAACGCAATGTATTGTTCTTGGATAACCAATTTTCTGTTAATTATGAATTATGGACATTGTTTGCGAGAGAAAATTGGCTGTACCTATTGTAGGTATATAAGTTGTATAATATACATGCTTGTCGGCATCTTGTATAACAATGAATTAACAAAAAATAAATTATGTAAATATGTTATTGGGCTTCTACCCATTTATTCTTAAATAATAAATAAATAAAAATTCTAAATTTTAACACTACTATAGTGATCGATTTTGAACATCAAAGTCGTCAACGATTAGTATTTTATCCACCCCTATAGAAAAAAATAGTAATGTTTAATATAGGATAATGCTTTTACATTCAAAATAGACAAACGAGAAAGAAAAAAAACAATGTCTAAACCAAATTATAAAAAGTGGAAACTGTGGGGATTCGAAATCTATAATTCACTTAAGTATATAGACACTTTAATACGAATTAATTACCAGTTAAACATTATTGAAAAATTAAAAATTATTACACAAACACAATCATTGACAAATACGTTATAACCATTGAGATAAATAATACAATTAATGTATTTTTATTCAATACTTTTTATCCTGAGACTTTTTTTGGTGGAACCTAATATTTTCTTCTATTTTACCATTATCCTGCAGTTAATTTAATATATTTAAATTTAATTGGATTGATTATTGAGCAAATTTTCTTAATAATCTTAAGAAGGATATAATAGTGAGTTTATAAAATTAGTTAGTGACAGCTGTTGTAGTACGGTAACATTTCATGACGATGGGTCAAGGATGTAATGATAGGAAAAGTTCAAACCAATCACCAATGTATGTTTTATAATCATTAATTATTGGATTTAACTGCATATAATATAACCATATACACTATTTTCTAAACTATGGAGAAATCTTTCCACGATTGTTATTATATCTTCATTATCAATATAATATTACATAGATTTTAAAGATGTTCGTTTGTATTTCCCGCCGTGTTTGTGTAATAATTGATCAGATTTGTTATTCCTTTACGTTTGTTTTTAGTTGATTGTGTTCTGGATTTTTTGAAATAAAAAATAATTTATTATATACTTCATTAGGTATCAATAAGTAAATGTGATGAGAGAAGGATACATAAATATTTTATTTATTAATCACATAGTAATGAAGATAAAATTAAAGTATATCTTTACATGTCAATATGTGATAGTTATTTGATATGAGCAGTCCATTAAAAACTCTCATTGTTCACTTTTTCTTTTTAATGTTGTATTGCATAACTTTAAAAACATATGATATAGCTACTTAATCGTACTTTTTTTTTACTTATCACTACATTGGGAGCATTTGGAGCTGAATTGTTTGCACATGATTTGGCTGTCACGCAGCATCATTTATTAACAATAACAAAATACAACTTTCATTCCGTTTGGTAGACTACGAAGACTGTAGCATTTCTTAGCACTTGACTAATGTATATTTGCAGTCTCCAAGTTCCAGCGAGCAATATACTTTCATGGACAACAGAGGAGACCTCCCCTTATTGAACCTTACAAATCCTCTTTCTTTATAATAACAATTTATAAACATTAATTTTCTATTATCCTGAAAATTCATGTTTTTTTTGCTTCTCATCAGGCCGGTTGTGCCCGTCGCCCTAGATTTCGCGTTCTGCGGATCCTGATCTTGAGTAGGATCCACCACACTGAATGTTATCTGATCTTTCTCTGTTCTTCTTTGTTCGTCAAGATTTCATCTACAATTTTGTAGAAGATCTCGAACGACTCTTTACGCTTATCAATAAGGAAGCTTTATCTTCCTGTTTTACTGATATATCTCCAAAAACCGAGACGCACAGGATATTTGGGACATCAGCAGATGTTGGCTGACGACCAAGTCGGACGTTTAAGTCACTCTATACCTGTCTCAATAAGGGAAATTGTACAGGATATTTTCCTCCATATCATCCACATATAGAGGCAGCCCTTCCCATGCAGTAGAACTACCGCATACCTACAAGAAACAATTATTTTATTATGAAAATTGCCTAATGGATTATGCATAATATTATATAGATAGTTTTGTTGAATTATATTTTAGTTGTATACTTTAACATTTTGACAAAATATTGTAGTTGTTATAAGAGTTATAGCGACTATTTAGGTAATCATTTCAGTTATTCAAGATTTGCTGTGCATTGAAATAAAACACCTTTGTACATGGTAGTATTCAATATAATTCCTAAATATGACCATGGTTTTTAATATTATATTATTATATGTATTGTGATTTTTTAAACAAATAAATATTGGTATGTACAATTGATTGTGACTTGTATTGAGTGCATTTGCTATTATAGGTATAATAATTAGTGTTGGTAATAATTTAAAACGAACGTCTAATGATAATTGAAATTAAGTATTAGTCAAATTATAAAATAATTCAGTGAATAATGATATTGAATATAATATCCAGTGGTAATAATAGGCACTCACGACTCATCTGTTTTTGAAATGAAGGACAAGTTTTTTGGTAGTGTTAATATATGTATATATTATTACGAATTACGATGTCTGTTTTATAAACCAAAGTTGTAAAGGTACAGCGTTTTTTTTGTGTTGATGTAACCGTGTAGGCGTTAGATTAAATTATTTTCTTCGTTTTAATGATTTATACATACATTTATTTTGCAAGAAATCAATATAATAGATTAAATAAATTACATAGGTATTATGTTATACATATAAAACTAAGGTGTATATAGCTTTAGTAACCTTAATTCACTTAAACATGATCATAAACCGTAGTCTCATCAGTGCTCATACGTTATAGAGCAGAAATTCTCAAACTATGGATCGTTACCCAAAAGTGAGTCCCAATTATGACGTGTTTGGTGGGTCGCGGAAAGTTTTAAATTTAAATTTATTTTTTAAAATTAAAATATTTAATAATAGATCAGTATAAAATATAATATATGGCATTGACAAGTAGCACCAGGGAGGGGAACACAAGGCCGTAATTGAAAATTAATTTCTTGGGGGGGGGGGGGGTTGTAAGCTAAAAATTTGTGTTCAAATTGAATTATAATATTGTATAGGCAATTTAATATAGTATAAAATTCATAATATCGTGGTACTAATATTTATCAATGAAATTTACATTTAAAAACTTTTATTGCTAAAATTGCTTAAATCCATCATAGGGTTTTATCTTTTTGGCTATTTCAAACAAATGAATTAAAAATTAAATACAAATTACTAATTACAATTATAATTTTAGCACTTCGTAAATCGTAGAACGTCAATCGTCAGAACGTACTCATTTGGACCAAATGTCAACTAAATGTTGAAAATGAATATTGCCAGTAAAAAGTTTTAACTATTATCATAGACTATTAAGATAAGATTACTAAAATATTAAGAACTAGTTCTTTGTGGATTACACGTTCTGGTGGTAATATATTATACATTTATACCTACCTATGTATAATATTAACAAGAAATCTGGCTGATACACCCGAAGCGAATTTATCAGGTACCTATTGTTATTTATAAGTTTATAACGTAGACCATAGCTGTCATTCGTATATGCACGAGATTATGCGAGTGCATGAAGCAATATTGACAGTCCGTGTATCTAGCTATAATGTTTATAATTATTCTAAATACGCTATAAAAACCGAGAATATTATATTTATTTATTGGACGTAAATGTTTAATTGTCAATGTTTATCGATAATTCTAGATTAAAATAGTTATTTTACTACGGCATAATATAACACGAAACAATTTCAGAGAGGTTTGAACCCCCAAACCCCCTTCCTCAGGATGGCCTTGACAGGAAGAACTAAGCTGGGGAGTGTTTATTTATTTATTTATTTACGGAGAAAAAAAACAAAAAACTAAGTATAAATATAACAGTGATGTAGGAATAAATGTAGGTACAATATTATTTAAAAAATATATGAGTGTATATGTACAGTACAAGAATAAATTTATATAAAATACAAGTAAGTAATATGAATAATAATAATAACAATAATAACTATAATGAACATAATAATACATAATATATAAATTGGTAACATTATAAGATTAAATTAAATCAGTATTGTAATGTTGTCGGAGCAACCACAACTTCCCAAATGATCGCGTATCACAAAGCTCTTATAATTTTATCTTTTTGGCAGTTGGTAAGAAAATATTATAAATTATTTTTTTTTAAATATATAAAATGTGTCTTTATTATAAAAAAAAACATTAATGTTTCTCTTTTTTGTTAAGTGTTTGAACTATCTTGAACGCAGTATGTGTTTAAGTATTCAGTGAGTTTTATTATATATTATCGATATGTAATTGTTTATATTGTCGTTGACGTCGATGAACTTTGTAAAATAGCCATTGTGTGTTAAAAGTATTACTATCATTATTGTAATTAAGGTAAATACGTCATTAACTTAATATAATTTTAAAACTTAAAATAATATCAATTAATAAATTCTATGATAAATTGACAATAGTAAAAATATTTATAAGTAAGAATGTCTATGAAATATTTAATATATTCTATAATGCAAGAAACGAGAACAATAACAATCTTAAATTCATCAAACCATAAACTATACTTGAATGAAATATTTTTACATTACATTTTAAATTATTCAATATGTTACCAAATAATATTAAAACAGTTACTATACATATATATATATATATATAAATGAATGTTTGTCTGCATGTCCTTTATGCACTCCTACACTATTCATCTGATCGCCATGAAACTTTTGGAAGTTGTGAGTACACTCCCGCGAAGGTTTTTAGCATGTTACATCCTATTCTGCGTACCTACCTACATATTTAAGCAAAAAATTTTGGAAAATCAAAAAGTGTTATTTTTTTGTTGAGATATATTATATGATTGTATAATCTCTGTTTATTTATAGGGTTATTAATGGTTTCATGTTTTATACTTATAATTAGTAGGAATATGGCATATACATATTTGTACACATACATTTATAAAAAAAAAACAAATCTTTGGTACAGACCACCGTCGCAATGTTTTTCATGTGCCTGATATTCTGATTTTACTTACTTACGCACCTCGCGGGGTCCTCTATCCACCAGGGTCGTCTACCTGATAATATACTGCTTGCATATCTATTTTCTGCGATCCGACGTAGTCGGATTGCTTACCTAGCTGGCCTAGTTGCATGAAAATCACTAGAGGTTATTTTTAATTTAATCTTCGGCTCGAGCAATGCCAGGCGGGACAGTTAGTTAATAATAACAAACTTCTTAAATTTAAAATTAAAAAGTTATATATATATATATATATATAATTTTTGACGAGTAATGTTGTACATATTATATTAATATAATATGATATAATATTGATTATATGATTATCAAGAATTATTCTTAACTACAATATATTAAATATAAATAAAAATTGATAATTAATAATAGACTCCCTACTTTTACCACAATCATAATATGCTTACAGTGAGTATATGTATCAAATTATTTTAACATAAGTATGTTTTTAGGCTGAATACAAGATTTTATTTTTCTCACTTCGCAACCGATTTTATATAACGCTTTGTTTATAAATGGTTGCAATTTCAGGTTACATAATATTAAAATAAATATTGATATAGTTTAATTAACCTAAAAATATATTTATGATTCATAGATTTTCCTTGTAGTGGAAAAATATCGAGTAGTGTGCTATGTTTTTTATTGTTATTTTACAATGTAATATTATATGTAAATGTATCGTATGTTATGAAATTGTTTGTTCTATATGTTAGTTTAAATTTCTCATAAAAAAAATTAAAATATAAATAAATAATATTGGCGTCTCTGGATTACAATTATCCATTTTCGATGTATTATATACATAAATATTTCATACTATACCTACTGGGTAGCAGCTAAATTTGACGTGTACGATGTACTTGTTGGCTATATAACTTGTTTGCGCCGGAGTAATGTGATTAGTCATTATTCTAATATACACTCGCTCATTAAGAGAAATCGATTCGCAAATTCCACATGTAAATTGAATTTCTTATAAAAAATAATATTGGCGTCTCTGGATTACAATTATCTATTTTCGATGTATTATAATATATATATATATATATATATATATATATATATATATATATGTATTTTACACTAAAACCTACCGAGTGGTAGGTAAGTTTGACGTGTACGATGTACCCGCTGACTATACATAACTCTTCTACGCGTGTCGCGTTTGTGCCAGATCTAATGTGATTAGTCATTATTCTCATAAAATTTACGAGTACACGCGCTCATTAAGAGAAATCGATCTGCGCGAATCGACTTCCTTAACCGACCGCGTTAATCCGCCGCAGTGCGTTTACATAATATTATTAAAATATCTAACAATTAAACTGACATAACCGCATTGTGTATATATCTTAATATGGGTACGACTTATTATATCTGCAGGATTTGTGACTATTGTGGTCACGGTGTAAACCGCACTCATATACCGCTGTATAGCAATCACACTGCAGACACAATGACGTACTATTATGTTATACGTAGGTAGAGGTATATAACACGTGAATAATGAAATTAAAAACAACGACGAAAAAAAACACACGGCAATTACAAAATCGCTATAATTTAGCCGCCGGCCGTCGGGAGGTGTCCTTACACCTATATCGTAAAAATATTATATTAGGATAGCCGAACACATTATTACTACAATAGATATTATTATATAGGTATATCATTACGCGTATTGTGGAGGTGTCACTGTTACAATGGTGCTCGCCTAACCCGCACGCGGGTAGACAATAAAATAATTATTATAATGTATATAATTCTGTAATCGTTTAACAACCATCGGGGCCCCATACGATATTATGTTAATGCGGTTGTGCACTCTATACTTATCCGCCACGACAAGGATTCCGATGTGCATATATTATATACATATTTTGAATTCTGTTAGCGCATCTCGATGACATTACATATCGCTGTATATAGCAACGTCTCGATATACCAAATTCGTAACCCTCAAAAACAAAATTTTACAGGAGACTTTAAAATAGTTACAATTTTGTTCTAAATTAATATTTTGTGTTCATTTTACTTGTTGTAAAATTTTATATCTTGTAATTTTATAAATGTATAAATTATTAAATTAAAACAATGCACACCATAATTTAATTATATACCAAAGTAGAGGTACTTAGTAGGTTACGTTAAGTATTTAGGGATATCTGTGGGATACACTATTTTTGAAAAATAATGAATATCTTTTAAATAACGTAATAATCAATGATGGCTTACGGTAATTGGCAATAATTTGTTTATAAGGCTCACATTGAGTTTATAATACAGAGTGATTCGCCAAACATGCCCATTCTTTTTTTTAATAATGAATTTATTCAAATTCCGATTTTTGGAATTTTTAAATATACTTTAAGACCATATTTTCAGATTCTTGAGATGTTTTGTAATATTTGAGAAATTTCCTAGCTGTGGTTATAAAAACTTATGTTTTATCAAATGAGACCCTCCTCTTTTTTTTACTGCAAATTATTCGGTATAAAATTTTTTTGAAATTTTTGATATTGTATTTAATTCAAAATTTGAAGAAGTAGTTATTTAGTTATTGAAATACTTATACTAAAGATATATTATAATCTTTAAAATGGTATTACAAAAATATATGTAATGTTGAATCTAGTATTCCGTATACTTAGACCATTTTTATAAATTATAAATATATAAATATTGATAGATTAATATTAATTATTAAAATTTTTAAATTTCCATAGCCCTCATATCTTCCAAACCTATTACACGGACCTAATATCCTTAGTACACTAAGTTAAATTACTCAACAAATATTCGTTATAAACAATTATAATGTACAATATTATAATCGTTTAACAACCATCCGGACCCATACTATATTATGTTAATGCGTTTATACACTCTATTACACTTATATACTATACACTTATCCGCCACAATTCCAATATGTATATATTACGTACATATTTTAAGTTTTATTTTGTAACTCGAAGACATTTTATCTTGAGATACAATATGATTATAGCTCGTTCTTAAATCGTTTTCACAAAATAGATACTTTATTCATTACATTACGTATATATGTGCAGAATCTGAAGGTTTTTCATAAAAATTATACCTATACAGGATGATTCACCAAGCATGCTCGCCCTCATTTTTCCATTTAATATTGAATTTATTCAAATTCTGATTTTCGGAATTTTTAAATATACTTAAAGACCATATTTTCAGATTTTTGAGATATTTTGTACTAGTTAAGAAGTGTCGAGTAACGAAACAAACTTCTGTTTTTTAAATGAGAACCCCCCCCCCCTTTTTACTGTCAATTATTTAGTGTATAATTTTTTTTGAAATTTTCGATATACTTAGTTCAAAATTCGAATAAGTAGTTTTTCAGTTATTAAAATGATTATACTAAAAATATAATAACCCTTAAAAATGGTATTACAAAAATAAAAAATATGTGTAATGTTAATTCTAGTATTTATTATACTTAAGACTATTTTTATAAATTATTAATATTGATAAATTAATATTAACTAATGCAATTTTCAAATTTCCATAGTTCCCATATCTTTCAAACCCATTATCATGGATCTATTATCCTTAGTACATAAAATTAAATAACCCAAAAAATATTCACTCGAATTTTGATTATAATATGTCAAAGTTTACAGAAAAACTTCCCGCTTAATAATTTACTGTTGAGTGGGGTTCTCATTCTAAAAACCAAAGTTTGTATCTACACAGGGTACAATAATCCTACTCCTTTATAAAAATTTCAATAATTTTCAAGTATGGTCTTTAAGTATATTTATAACTTTTAAAAACCAGAATTTGAATAAATTGATTATTAAATAAAAAAAATGGGGGTGAGCAAGCTTGATAAATCACACTGTATATTAAACACAATTATAGAACTTGTTTCAAGATATCCATTCAAATTGAAAACAACCAAAAATAAACTTAAAATATTTTTAACAGTATATATGATTATAATATATGATTTTGTAAAGGTAAGATTTAATAATTATACTTCTAATTTCTATATTAAATATCCAACAACCACTTTCAGGTATTTTTACACTGATCACAAAGTAAAGTAGAATATTTTTATAAATAACACTATTCGTAGATACGCAACGCTTATGAGTTCGATTGTTGATCAGAATATGATTATGATATTAATATATTAATAGTATAATATGGCACAGTAATATCTTGTATTGAATTATTTAAGTTATAAGAGGATGTGATACCCAAAGCGAAATTTATGTACAGTGCAATTAAATGAATATCAATTTTACCGTGTTTCGTATTTTACGTTATAGTGCCTAACTTAATTTTTAAACATAGATTTTTAATAAGATAATTATTAAATTAACTTTCATTTAAACATATGAATTTGTAAATGCAAAAAATATTTAAATAATTAATTATTTATTGTTATTTAATTTATAGTAGTAGGTTCTGTAAAATTAATAATAATATTATTATTTGCTCAAACCTGTAAATTGTATTAAAATTGCATACATAAAGCGCCGTTTAGAAAAAAAACAATTATATTTATTATATTATTAATACATTATTTATAATATATACAAGCAACACATGTATAGTTTACGAAATAAATGTGCTTATATAATTTGAAGTAAATTATTAAATATTCGTTCATCGACGCGTTTCTAATCTTAAAATTAGTTTTCAAGAGTTCACCACCTAATCTATGGACCAGATTAAGATAAAAACAATAATACTACACATTTTAATGACATTTGCACTCACTTTTTTTTAAATACAATTGTTGGTACATCTGTCACATGTGGTTATATACTAATATGGACTTGTTATTATAAAGTCCCTTATAGATATTTCCCCTGGGTAATCCAGCTACGTGTGCAGAGGAAACGTCAAAATATTTACCTGTCTTGATCAATATAAATGTGCCTATACTACATTTTAATGCAAATCAAAAGATAACTATTCAGTTATACCTACAATTGTATAAGATAAGCATTATAAATTTGGTTTTTTCCTCAAAAAATAGATTCGTTAAAAGTATTATAGGTACACGTTTCAGTAAAATTTTCCATTTATTGAATATTATACTTAATATTGTAAATGTGTGGGTCAACGTTATTGATAATAACCAACACAATTTCGTGAATAATGAAAAAGTTAGCTGCACTTAACTTGCACTCGAAGCTTTATTTTTTTGGACAATAATTAAATAGTAAGTCGACGGTCGATAAATAAATAGAAGAAATTTAATAACTGTATAGCTCTTAATTAATAAATATTATAATTTATAATATACTATACAATATTCTAATATTCTATGAAGTAATTTAATGATTATTCAAAGGACATTAAAAAAATACTGCTATGTATTAATCATTTAGTATAATATGTTATGTGTATTGCAATGTCACGGAGATAGTAGTGGGTATAAAAGTATAATACGTTATACGCGTGTGCTAATAAATATCATACTGTATATTAAATTGATTATAAATATTCATAAATAAATAATTAAACACTGAAATATAACGTGGGAAATATACTCCATAAAATAAGACTAACACTTGTGTTGCGGGACACAGGTACCTATTATTAATTTTGTAATCGGAACAATGGTATTCAATTTAAAATAAACCTGTATATTTTAACATATACTCACGTTTTTATATAATCACCGAAGAAGTACCAATATATTATTTATATTAATGCTTGAAATTCGATTTTGCGTAGACTGTGCATCAAATTCAAAAATATTTTCAGAATTCGTATAGCATATTAATTATACATTAGATTGTGGTTGACAGTATTGATATATAAATTCTGATATTTCGGTTGTAAGGTCAATACCAGAATCAATCGCCGGAAATAATGTGCCGGCGATATTTCAATATTTTAGATTTTTCGGTGTTTCTATTTCAATACAGATCATACATCGAACTCGGTGGCAATGACAGCTCGAAGAACTGAAAAAGGTACATTTAAATCACATGATTCACAATAAAAAAAAAAATAAAAAATGGGGTAGGTTTCTCGTATTCTTGTAGTCTCGTGTCTAGATTGCGGGTGATGAGCTCAATCAATTATTTTCATATATCAGTATAGTAAAACAGTTATTTACAGTTGATTAAATTGAAATAATAATAGAAATCAATAACATAGTTATAAATTGTAGGCTATATTATACTGCTATGCAGCAGTGCTACATATACCTCAGTAAAAGGGAATGTCAAATGCTGTATACGATAAAATACTAAAATGAAATAAACTTTAGTACATATTACTGTAAAATTAAAAAGGTTGGCAAGTGAGTAGCAATCTGCTATATAGTAGGTGTCGAGTGGGTCACTGTAATGAATGAGTTAAATTTGAATTCAGTGATATGAATTCATTGTATACGAAAAACGATTCTAAGCAAAGACCGACTGTCAGCCTACATTACTAGGTATGTGTATTTTATGATATTATTGCTATTAAAGTAATTAATTTTATGATTAATAATACATTAAGTTGAATTAATTGTTGACGAAAACATTGCATTTGAAAATATCATTATGTGTATAGAATATAATCATATACTTTAAAAGTTTCAAGCACCCACGAAAAATATTTTTAAATTACAACGTAATAACTAACATCGTTATTCTTCATTTAATTATCTAATTTCATCCAAATTTTAACTTAAAATGTCTATAAAAAAAATAACAATGCTAGTATAATATAGTATAATACTAGTATATTGTTTAGTTTTTTTGATTTCAATATAAACTATTTACGAGAAATCTTGTTTTAAATTTGCAATCCTTAGCAACACAGCAACTAAAAATTGTATTAATTTTTTACTGTAAAATAATAATAATAATTTCTTAGTTACAAAAAAAAACAAATTGACGTTCCAAAAATATTCTCGTTTTTACGGTGCTGTTTTCTTAGTTCTTCACAGTTATTATGGAAATAACTATATATTTCTATGATGGACTTATAGAGTTATAATCACATCAAGATTTGAATCCAAAAACAACCATCATTGTTACCTCAACTAACGCCCTTCCCAGATTACGCCTATGATATTTTATACGTTCCGCAAATTACGATTATATGGAAAGTTATATATTATAATTAGCACTGGGAGGAGCTTAGGAATTTAATTAATTGTCGATTCATGTACTAAAAAAAAACGAACAATATTTCGATGTAGTACATTGATGGACGCACAGCAAAAGTTTAAAATATATTGGATTGATTAGTTGTATTTTTTGAAATAAATTCATTAAGTATTTTTTTTCAATGAAATCCACTTTAATTAACATAGAAATTTATCGTCAGATTTAAAAATTATTTTTTTTCTGACAACGAATGTCAAACTGACAATGAATAATATAATTTATAACTGAAACAAAATGAACACAAAATTCCATATTTATTAGTGTTGTCAAAATTAATTCAGTGTCAAGTTTTCAAAAAAGTTTTATTTATTTTTTACAATAACTGTGTATACATATTTTTTGAACGTCACAATAACAAATTCCTTCTTCTCTAATATGTATTTTGTGAACAGAGCATAACTTTATTGGTAAAACGGGTTTTTTACTTTTACCACAAACTTCGGATCAATACCTCGGTATTGGGCATAGTACGGTAATACCTGTATTTGTTTTGCGGGCACCTGAAAATGAGAATCGCCAGGAAGGCGTATTTATCGACGTAGTAACGAAAATCGTAGTAACGTGCTGGTTTTCAAAGGCAGTGATCCCGTAATCAGCAGTACTGGTGACCGAGCGCGGAGGGCATTGTCACAGCGGCTTTCAACATAATACAGTAAATTTCCTTATAAGGGAATCGCTCTGTACCAATTGATTTTATTGTCACAAAGAAGTTTTCGTTATAGCTAGGGAGACTAAAATATACAGAATAAGGGTTATAAGGGACTGTTGTCATTTTTCGTTATAAAGAGGTTTTACTGTATTATAAACGTTTCGGCGGATCAGAAGCTATGTGTAGTAATCTCCGAAGTTAAGTCCATGCCGCTTATATACTCAGAGTAAGTATAACTTCATCACGTCCCTATACACACGGAAAGGTGATTGGTAAAAACAATGTTTTTCACTACTGCTATAGGACACGTTAAGGCAAATTGATATCCTGGTCCGATATATGGACATATGGTTGTATATATTATTATTATTTTTTATTATTTTAATCTTGAGTATCTGACCGGTACATGTTATTTTTCATTATTTATACATTTATATTGGCCAGTAACCGTCTAGTGGAGCCATGGATGCATTTTTATATAATATACACCACAAAACAATTATTATTTTTGTGTCTCGTCGTCATGTGTATTGAGTGTATCTTTCATATTTTTTTGTTTGTCCTAATTTTACGCCCGATTAAATCTATCGGCACCAAATTAATATATAAAATATATGTAACTTTTCCTATTAATTATATCGTTATATAAGCTAATTATATCCTTCTTTCGAATTTTATTATTATTATTATTAGTGTGGCTGTTCCTAAATGGGAAAATACACATATAATCGGGTTTCGAATCGTGGTTGATGGACCTTGTTCAAAACGACAGGCGACCACATGATTTTCCATACCCTGCAAGTACTTGTTTTGACGATTTATCGAATAGTCACAAACATTTCACGGTTTAAACATTTAATAGAAAAATTAGACTTTTTACACGACAAACGGAACGTCTCGGACGAACAACGCACAATTTAAAACAGTACACAAATCTCACGTAAGTCTGTCCTGGGTGGGTTTCACTATAAGATTATAAGCACGAACGAAAGATATCTCCCACCTGAATTGTGCAAGTCTTACTGTCAATCTTACTGTTCTTGTTAGTTGATAATACAAAACAGTTTCGTCTTATTAATGGTGTATACGTAAGTATATTAGAGAAATAAATTAAAACATTTCACGGTTTAAGCATTTAATATTAAATATATAAAAAGTAAACTATTTGCACGATGGATGGAACAGCTCAGACGAACAACGCACAATTTAAAACTGTAAACGTATCGTCCGGTCTATGCCCAAATCTCACGTGAGTCTGCCCTGGGTGGGTCTCACTATAAGATTATAGGCACAAACGAAATATATCTCTTACCTGAATCGCACAAGTTTGCTCGGGTGAGTCTTGATACGAAACAGATAAAAGAGTGCGTTTTGTTCAACCGTATCATTAATGTATGTATATCATTTACTATAATCACTCCTCACGATCATTAACTGTTATTTTAAAAATATATGCTAAGTTAAAACAACTTATAAGATTATAAATAAAAAAAACTCGTTTTTTTACAAACATAATGCTGTGTTTTTGAATATTGATTGGATACGTATACTATTACATTTTTCACACCAGAAAACAAAACAATGATATATTTATTATTTTTAAAGTAAAACAAATAAATAACGAATTTATTCTCGTAGACGTGCATTTAAAAAAATTCAATATATTTAAATATTATACAGCTGCCTAGTGTATTTTTAAGCATGACATTTTTTTTCATTCCGACGATTGACACTAAAGACAAGTACCTGTACTGTACAATATGTTAATCAATTGGTAGGTTAGTCGTTTGTATTTGAAATATAATGCAAATATTGTAGTGCTTTTTTTTTTTAATGATATATTCAATTAATAACTTCTCTTCCACTATAGTTTAAAAAAAACAACAATTCTATGACGACACTATAGATCTCTATTCAGGTCCTGACGTCTGTTTTACCCATAGTGGATATCTGTAGAGATATGGGAGGCTTAAGCTCCTCAGAACGTAATCAGATCACACTAGACGTCAAAATAAAAATTGTATTTCAATATTTGATATTTATAATTTTTATTTTATCTTGGGATACGACGAGAATGACCTGGAATATTCACGGCTTATCATTGCTGGGAAAATCATATTTTGTAGGTATATATTGATAAACGCGAATATTCTAGAACTTGTTTGCGATACCCGTAAAGTTATAAAAACGCAAACTGCAGACCGCCACAGCATTATTGTCGATTACGGTTTATGTGTGTGTACGGTGATCGTTTTCATTATATTTTTGTTTTTAATATTTATGCGTAGTTTTCCATAAGTGACAAGTGCTAAACAAATAAACAATATAATTTTATATTATTTATGTGTATTGTGTATTTGTGTGAATTAATCAATTAATTTTAAATTATAAATTGTAATTAATTCAGTAATAGCTAAAAGAATGTTTGATGTCTTTAATATGAAAAAACAAAAATTAGTTGTTACTGATTCCTCGTCAACGACAACACTAGAATCTGAAAATGAAGAATTAAATATTGGTTTTGACATTGATATAACTACACAAAAACGTATTGAAAATACTGTAGATAAAAATGTCATTTTTGACTTGGGATATGTCCAAACATGCAGCAGTTCCTTTGTATAATTCACGAGCACCGCCGTCCGTCCGTTAATCCTCCGCAAACGTATGATATACTTTGTCATAACAAGTATATCAGGCGAGCACAAGATTCGACTCACAGAATCGTGTGGTTGAGAATACAAAACCGCTTCGTCTTATTGACGGTGTATACGTATATTATAGAAATAAATTAAAACATTTCACGGTTTAAGCATTTAATATAGAAAAAGTACTCTTTTTACACGACGGACGGAACAGCTTAAAAAAAAAAACAAACAACACACAATTTAAAACGGTAAACTTATCGTACAGTTTGTGTTCGAATCTCACGTGAGTCTGCCTCGGGTGGGTCTCACTATAAGATTATATGCACGAACGAACAATATCTCTTACCTGAATCGCACAAGTCTGCCCGGGTGGGTCTTGCTACGACACAGATAAAAGAATATGTTTTGTTCAACCGTATCATTAATGTATGTATATTATTTCCTAATCACATTCATTGGTCACGATAATTAACTGTTATTTTAAAAATATATGCAAAGTTAAAACAACTTATAAGAATATAAATAAAAAAAATCGTTTGTTTACTTACATAATGATGTGTTTTCGAATATTGAGTGGATACGCATATTATTGTATTTTTCAAACCAGAAAACAAAACAATGATATATTTATTATTAAGACAAGTACCTGTATTGTACAATATGTTAATCAATTGGTAGGTTAGTCGTTTGTATTTGAAATATAATGCAGATATTGTAGTTCGTTTATTTTTTAATGATATATTTGATTAATAACTTCTTTTCACGATAGTTTAAAAAAAAAAACAATTCTATAATGTCGTCACTGTAGCTCTATTCGGGTACCAACGTCTATTTTACCATAAAATTATGATATTTTTGCCGACAAAAATGTATAACAACTTATCTATAATAGATGGATATTGTATTACGATAAAAATGTAACTGAAACGAATCTCTTAGGCCAAGCGATCGGTTTCTTTTTATGTTACATGTACTATAAAAGTCGTATATACTCCTATTAAAAACTTAAATTATGCTACATAGTAACCGTATGATATAATGTTATTTATTTTTCACAGCGCATATAAAAATTATCTGGTTGTAATAAACATTTAGATTCGTTGCTAAGTTGCGGCACTCGGAAATTGCCTATAAAAGGCATCAACAAACTACAAAATATGACCAGTCTAATTCTAGTATCCCAAGCGGAAACATCTAGACATACAGCAAACAGTATAAATAGACGGTCTCAGTACATATACAATACAGTATATATATATATATATATTACATACGCCTGTCGTCGTCAAATAAAGAAAAGTAAAGTTATACTTGTACTTTCAATCATGTCCAACAACATAGTGTTGAGCGAAACGGATGTCTGCGCTGAAGTCGCAAGAACAGATCCTGTGGTTGGCCAGAAAAAGGTAAAACTTAGACGCCGGTCGTTATGGCGTGACGCACCATTCCGAATAACATAATTTATTATTTACATAATCTTTTCGACATTTATAAATATTGCAGAATGATTTTACGATGTTTCTGGAAATGTGTTTTTGGATAATTTTTGACTCTGTGATGTTCGTTTTGGAATTGGCAGGATTCTTCTCAAACTTGTTGACGTTAGCAGTTGCCACATTGGAGACTCTTGGCAACTCTGACGTCAATGCTGTCGATTCCAAACAACATGGGTAAATATTTAATTAAATGCGTATACGGCTATAGATTCCATTGAATACATATTTTGTTTTTTAATAACGATAAACAGGAAATTAGCATCGCCGTCCACTGCCGAGACAACGCTTCCGCACGTTGATGTTAACGAAAATGACGTTTTGCCAGTCACTACGTCTGAAATCAAGTCAATTAGGTCGGTTTGGGGTAGGCGATCAGCGGGCAGACTGATTTATCGGACCACTCCGTTGTTGGCATCTCGT